>WAAE01008420.1:24709-48682 GCA_013400495.1 Nicator chloris
TTTGGAACACCAGAAGCTCTGTCTATTCACATCAGCCAATACTTATCACTTATTCTGAGGAAGTAGACATAAATTCATAATAATGCCATTTACATGCAAATTTTATTTCAGAAGAATAATAATATTTTAAAATCACATGAATGTGAAAAATCACAAAAGATACATATTTTCATTTATCCTGGGAACCTATGGCTGACCTCTATTTTCATTTAAATACCTATTTAATTTGATGACTTTAAACACATTCTCTCCTTATTTGGTTTCTTATGCAATACAAGCACATAGGATCCAATATTTGTTTAAACTGTCACTTGAAGTTCATCAACACACTTTGTCGATCTGCATAAAGGTCACCTAATTTACAAATGCCTCCTTTCTCAGAAGAAAATCTATAGCTGAATTACTCTATGCTGGCAGTTGTCCTGACCACTTTGTGCTGAGAAGAGAGAATTCTTTTAAAAACCTAAAGCCAGTACTAGAGATGGGGTTGGAAGCACTCCTCATGCAGCTTCTTTAAGGATTTTCTTCCTCTTGCATTATACCCCAACTTAACACCCACATATAGTTACCTTGGGAGTCAAAGACAGCTGAGCACTTATTTACAGCAAGCCATTTACAGGTTCTTAGTGGATGATTAAATAAATTCCTTGCCTCTGAAAGGTTACTTTCAGTGGAATCCAGGGTACAATTTTAAGTGGATAGAGAAATCAGTCACTTTTAACAGTCAACACAAAGACAAGGGAATACATTTGTTGTAGCAGATGGGCTAATTAATCCACAAGCAAGTTGTGAATGTTAAGTAAAGAATATATCTTTTCTCATGTAAACCATCCTCCTGCCCTCTTCGATTAAACTTTTGTTTAATGAAAGCTGTCTCCCCTGGCTGTTGGACATACCGCAAAGTCTGGGCCACTTGTCAACATCTCCCCCAGAGTGACGAGTGGCCACTGCCTGGATCCTTGCCATCCCCTTTGGATTCTTGCTCTAAACCCAGCCACATGCAAAACTTCATCAGCATCAGAAAATAAACAAGGAAATGGGCTTTGTCTTTCATGTAAGCATCAATTGACATTGGCCAACTGCCACATCTAATGCCAGCACCAGCATATACAGGCTTATTCCCACACACAGAGAGGTGGCCAGCAGAGAAGAAGAACAGGACTAAATAACAAAACAGTGACTATAAAATATGTAGACAAATGGTTGTTAAGTTATCTTCATGTTATGAGTACTAAAGAAAGGGTGAAGGAAAGTCAGTCCTTCAATGAAGACTGCTTCCAGGATTTAAGTGCCTGTGACTGAAAATTTAAACTGCCTTGTCTGTCTTCTAACACTTTTCTGCTCTTGATCATTTAATGCTGGGCAGAATTTTTGAAACAAAAGACACAGAAATGTTGATGTTTCCTGTAGTCTTTACTTTTTCCATATTAAGAGGAAAAAGGAAAAGAGAAAAAAGGAAAAAAGGGAAAACATATGTACAGTCATGTGAATGCAATCATCACAAAAGATATTGCATTAGCAGCTCATGAGATAACCTCCTATCCTCAGCAAATATCTGGCATATGCAAGTTTAAATTTAAGATCAGCTCTGCTGAAGTAAAATCCTTTGAGACGCTTCATTTATTCAGCAAAGGCGATGGGAAGAATAACTGAAGTGTTCTGCAAGAGCAGAGATGTCTAGACACACAGCTTTCCTAGCTAAATGACAGAGATGCTGTCTGACATGATGATGGAGTTCTCACAAGGCTCACTGTCCTAGGAGATTTCAACACCCATGCAGAAGATGCCCCTGACCTGACAGGTGCTAAATCTGCTCTCATCACAGCAGTCTCTTCACCTTCAGTCTCTCACCCTAAATACACCCAGGCTACCATTCCCTGGGTGCATCCTTGGAGAGCAGACTGGCACAAAGATCAAACACTGTCCTTAAGTTTGATCAGTCCTTCTTTAGAACAGGAATTTGAGCGCTTCCTAAATACAGGCAACGGGGAAAAAAGAACAAGAATATTTCAGCTTCCTCCCAGACTTACAGCTTTCAGCATACAGAAACTCTAGAAAACTTCCACTGCTGAGGGCCAATAGCTGTGAGGCTCCCTGAGCAGGACAGGCTGGCACTGCACATGTGAGCTCCCAGTGACACACATGCTGGAGAGGACACTGTGAGTCTTCTGCTAACACAAATGTGATAGTTCATCTACAGAAAGGGCATTTGCCACACTGACATTTTAGGTCACAGTTTGGTACTAAGCTGCATTTCCTCAGCAAGTTAATCTGAAAGATAGCAAATTCAGCCATTATCCAATACCACTATCTAGGTCAGGGTTCATGCAAGTTCAGTAAAAGGACAACTTTTTTATGCTGGTTAATGACACTTCGTCTTCCTTGGCCCGATGAGTTAAGCGACTCTTGTTCCAATTTGATCCTTTGCTGCCCTGACTGTGAAATCTTGTCATCCTTCCTAAAAGCTACACAAGCTGCTGAACATGCAGGCTCTGGCTGCTTCCCTCAAGCTGAACCACAGGATTATAACAAGAATTACATCTCTATTAGCTCTAGAGCTGAGGTTTGTGCTGTTTGATAGCTGGTTTGTGTAGTTTGTTCAACAATGCTGGATAGGCCCAGGCAACACCCAGTACTCCAGCCTTCTGTGCATCTCTGTGTGTAACCACCACACAACTTCTAGTTCCCAGTAATTAGCAGAAATCTACTGTGGCTAAAAAGCCTATGGGTGAGCCTTAATCTGAGCAAGACAAAATAAATACTACAAAAACTGGCAAAACATAAAAATATACCTATTTCCACTTTGTAAAATTTCCTCTCAGAGGGAGACAACCCAGTGACTTCTTGGCAATTTTGATCATTTAAACAGCAGTTGTCAGAAAAAAAGCACCCTCCTTTCAACTGACCTCAAGATGATGCTTCATTTTGTCAGCGTTATTCACTGAGATCAGTGCATTCGACAGCTAGAACTTTTCTCTGTGAAGGACATGACCTATTTCAGAAAGATCCCAGCAATGAGCTGGACACTGCCTGGAAGTATTGCCTAACAAGCTGTCCTAGGGAATTCAAAAGGTTTTTAAACTGGAATGGAAAAAATGTCCCAAGCAGATGTATGGAGAACGGATAAATAGTTCTCAACACAACTGCAGTTAATACAGCAAACTAGTGAGTAAGGTAACTAATACCTCGGGCTTGTGAAACTTTGGTTCTGCAACAAATAGAAACTCAGTATACTTTTTCTTCATGATTTCGCCTTCTCTACCCAGTCACCTCTAAGTAAAACTAAAACCACTGCTAGAAGCATCTCCCAAAATTCTGTGTGCAGAATCATGCTCCATGTTTTGACAAAACATTCAAGTCTGTTGTAAGCAAAGCAACCACTGAAGATCCCCAAAACTTGGGGGGAGATTTGGGGTTTTAAGTCCCAAATGTACTGACTGCCTTATAGCATTTATAGTATTGAGTATAGAAAACAGATTGTGTTTTAGATGAGTGCCTAAAGCTTGCTTCTAGCTGGCTGGATAAGGTATAGTGATCATTCACTACAAATGCCTGAGAGGATTTCAATCTCCTTAACACTGTAAGGGACATTTCCATCCCTAAACACTGTTTGTGGTTCTGGCCCCCACCTGGAGACATGTCTTAAAAACCACTTGGATGCTACAATTCACATCTCCAGGATACCTATCACTGCTCCAACAAGTTTAAAATCATTACTCAGCAGCTTTAATTTGTAGCCAAAATGCAAACTTAATTTCTGCACTTCATAACATGAAGCTTGGCAACTGGAGAATATTTCCTCCAAACCATCACTGTGTTTTAGAGCAACGCATATCTCACAAAGATCCTTCCAAGTCCTTTAATGCTGATGTCCAACAACATCAGAATAGCTCTGAAAGTTCAACTCAAAAAGTACAGCAAGAGCTCAGAAAAGATCCACTTATATTTTGAAAGAGAGAACATACTATTATCTGCAATCCTCCTGGTTTGTGTTATATACATTTGTCTTGTGAGTGAAATGGAATCACCAAATTAAATTCAAGAATTACTGCGTTAGTTTCAGAGTGAGCTGCCTGGAGACAACTGCTGGTAGACATGCGTTTGTGATCAGCTGCTGTTTTCTTTTTCCAACACCTTCAACCTGCCCAGCAGACCTGTGACTAGTTGCAATCACCATCGTTCTTGCATGCTCTTCCAGTTTGTATTCTCAGCCTCATTCCTCCTTCCCTTGCTTTGCCACCTCTGTTCTCTCTCTTAGGCAGTTGGCTCTTCTCACTCTGCCTTTTTCTTCCAGTGAAGGCCGTTCTTTACTCCCTAGGACGCTCATGCCTGCGGATTCCAGAACCTTCCATCTTTCCTTTCCAGAGCTGTTCTCTACAAAGACCTCCCACTGCCCTCTCACTGAACCTGTCCCCTCCCCTCAGGCTGGGAATGCTGGCACTTGTCATCCTCCCAGGATGACAGCTGGAGAGCTGAACACTCATGAGGTCTGCCTTCACCAGCACCTCCTGGTACCAACACGAATGCTCAGCTAACCCAGATGGTAATGTTGCAAGGCTGGGGTATATTTACTATGCAAATTGCTTTTAATATTGACAAACAGTTTTTCTGATGATATTAAGATTCTGCCTGAGGGCAATAAAGACTAAACTAGCTGTGGCATGCATAAAATATGTTGTGTTACTTCTTGATATAATTAGAACATCATTTATTACATTAATCATTTCAAACTTTTTCTGTTTGGGGATAGGGCATTAAATAAATCTCTCAAGAGATCTACCACATACAGTAATCCTTTGATGATGAGGAAAAATCAATCAAAGCCAGTGTGTGTGCTCAGAACAAACACTTTTTATCTCTAAGCCTTTGCACTGAATGCTATAGTCTCCTGTGAACTTCCTGGTGTCTCTGTTCCACCACAAGCTCAGTCTCCAATTTCTCTTACAGGGTATGTACTTTTCTCAGAGAAGAGGCTCCTCAAAAGGTAATTGCCATCACAGTTTTAGGAGATCAAATTAATGACATTCTTTAATCATCCGCAGTTCCCAAAGAATAATGGAAGAGGCTGAATGGCAGATTTTAGACTCTAAATAATGTGTGGCCACGCTTTTCCTTTTAGGGAAACACTCTACGTTTTGCTAACAGAAAAGTTTCTCTTTCACTTCTAAAAAAAAATCCCACCCGTCCATGAACTCAGTCACGGCTGGCATCGCCACATGAATGTTACACTTATCACTGTCACAGCAATTCATCCACATACAGACGACTGAAACTCCTGGTCTCCTCTGAACCGAGTAGTTTAAAAAGATAGATGGCTGCCTTCTGGCTAATTGTGGGAGTTCTTTCATTACTATAAAAAGACTTATTATATCTCAAGTGACTTTATAAGCAGTGAATAATGAGACTTAAAGTCTTTGGAAAAGACTCCACTGATCAAATGCTGGGATAACTTATGGGCACAGTGACCTTTTCCTCAGTAAGATACTTCAAACTGCTGCTGTTGGCCCATTATTAAAATTCCCCATTTAAGGCATGCAGTTAAGCCCAAGGCAGACTTTATTTTTTTTATTCTTAAATTCAATTTAAGGTAGCACAGCAAGACCTCTATCTCTCCCAGCATGGAGGACTAACTCCTGGCCGCCCCAGCTGTGCAGGAGCAGGACAGATGGCTGTGGAAGTGCAGGCAGCTGGCTGGGTCTCACTGCCCTGCTTCTGACAGCACTGCTGGCACCAGGAGCCTGCATCCCATGCGCCACAGCGCTCCTCACCCCAGCAAGGGAGCTTCTTTCTGCCAGCACGGCCACCAGCAAGCACCAGTACATCCGGCTGGCTCCTCCCGCGCTGCAGAGAAGAGCAGCTAACAGCCCATGGCCCCAGCTGATGCGGTAAGCTGAGTTTGGCCCTGGCCAGGAGGGTGCTCTGTGTGCCAGCATTGCACACTGCAAAACTGCAGAGACATTAAACTCGACATCAGGGCACTGAGCCAGGTCTCGACTCTGGCTGATACCCTGGTCGGTTCCTGGGTTCTGACACACACCTAGCACAACCCAATGTCCTGCTGGGGTGCCACACACACAAAGTGCTAAGCTTAGAGTGATTCTTAAACGCACCTGCACTTGCTTTTTGAATGAATGTACAACAGACTGGCTCTGCTTTAATATTAATTTCTTACTGTGCATTTGTTTTAATTTTATCTTGAAGAAATAGAAAGGTTCCTCCTCTTTGGAAGCCAAACTTGGAGAGTCTCTATCATTATTCTTTCATTCTTCTCTCATGCTGCCTTGAAACTAATTTGCCACTGTTGTTCTCCTTTGATTTTCATGGTTTTACTCCAGAATAAGCATATTGGCAATTTTTGGGAGGATAACAGTATTTTCAAAAATTCATTCCAGTGTTTTACAGGACTAAATATTTAAAAAATACTTTTGACAAGCTCACATGTATTTAGATTTTCTCAGTCATATGGGCTGACAAAACAACAGATACATTAACTTCATCCTGCCTCTGGAACATGGCAGCTTCCTAGATCTCTTTTTCAAAGAGGAAGAAAATGAATTCAGAGGAACCAGTCATTTGATAAAACAATGCAAGTAATGGGGCCTTACCTGTTTTTCAAAAGTTCATCAGATGCTTTTGTACAAGAAAGTTCCCTGTAGCTTTTAGAAAGGCTTAGCAACATTTTTTATTGAACATCTAGAAAGCAGCTGTAAACTTGTAGCTACATACAATGAACACAAAAGAAACTACGTGTAGAGGCATAGAAAAGGAATCTGATGAAACAAAACTGTGACTGTTTCTTCCCTTTTGTTTCTCTCTTTCCTACTTTGATCCTCTTTTAAAGACTATTTATTCATGTAGGATTACTTCAGTTTTCTACTGAGTGATAGCTTGCTGTGCTGACAGAAATATTTTTAAGTTGTTTCGTTCAAAAGTTTATTTGCTGCATTCCTTTTTAGAGAAAAAATTATAAAGGACACGAATATTAGTACCAGCTTAATTCTATCTTATTTAGACAGCACCATGACTGTGTACATATCTTCTGCACTAAGAGCTACAGCTCCTTTCTGGCTAAAAATCAATTACAGCTGCTAATTCCTGTGTTTCCAACTCTATTCTTCCTTCTAGAGCCTTTCTCCTTCCTCTCTCCCTATTGCTGCCTTCCTTCACCACTTCCTTCCTGCGTTTACTCCAGTTGCTTCTTTGGCTTCCCTCCCGTGTCTTTCACTTGCTCCTTTGACTCCCTTTATCTTCTTGGATTTGGTCTCTGCAGTGTTAGAAGCAGCAGCAACCACTCCTGTATGGCTTTAGTATTTAACACCTGCAAAGAGAATCTTTCCCTGAATGAAGTCTACAGGAAGTCCCTTCATACAGGCTTTAGGAGAGAATGAAGTAGCTGACTCATTTCTCCAATGGACTCTCAAAAAATCAGCAAAGTGTAATTTCTGAGGAAGTTCATGCAATGCTCATCAGTTTTCTTTTCCCAGGCAATTCCAGGTGTATTGCTAAGCTATCAGAGCTGCTGTTCGAGCTCTGCAGGGCATGTCAAGGCTGTTAAGGTCCAAATGGATGAAAAATACATCAGTGAGCTTATGCACCGCTGGTAGCCAAGGCTGTGCTGTTGACTGGTCACAGAATATGCTGCACCACTGCCTTGCATTACCACAAATATCACTGAAATACAAACAGATTTTGAAGAATCTCTTGTGTTAACTCTTCAGGAAAAGAACTGTTCTTTGGATACATATGGGCAGTTCTTGCTGCTTTCAGTTGCCATGCACCGACATCAGATGGTGCAGTTTAGCACACAGAGCAGAAAAGGCCTTTAATTACCAGGAACAGAGTAATTCTTTCTGCTCAGACAAACAGAATTTTACTCTACTATGAAATGAAATTATCTGACAGGGTTTTGATTATCTTACTAGCAGCATGAACAACTTAATTAAAACAGTGAAAATAATATTGCAACCTACTACACTAAAGTATTTGGAAAAAAATGCCTAGGCAAGGACTGTCTTTTTGATTGTATAGCATCAGCACCACAGAGCCACAAAGTAAGTAGGGCCTTCTGGATATTGCTGTAGTAAAAATAATGATTATACATCTGTGCTGAGAATTTAGACAATGAATTATAAGGGGACATGAATTAAAATAGACATGCTTTAAAATAAAGTTTATGGCCTAGACAATGAAAATACTTTAATCATGGCACACTGGGGTATATCAAGACAAGGGCAATGTCATCTTTGTTTTGTCTCAGGAAAAAAGTCCTTTTAAAAACGAGGTTTTCTTTTGCAATTTATATGACATTTCATAACATAAAAAGATAGGTATCATTGAAAGAAGAAATAAGGCCCCTTTTTTTACATTATATATCAGAAAAGAAGTGTCAGGTGCACATGAATTCCTGGTCCAATACACAGATTATATACAGAGGATTATTTTATAAAGGGAGATGTAAATTCTATATGTGCTTATAACAAAATTATTAAGAGTAGACTAGCTAGAAATGCTTTTAATATGTTATAAAAATAGCATAGTATTTGTAAAAACAAAGTTCTTGAACAAACGAAGACATTTCATCAAAATCAACAACACTGAAATGCTTCTCAGCTGAACTTCTTAACTAAACCTCACAGATTTTAAGGTGTCATATTTGTCATCTTACAATGACCCCTGCATTGAAGTGTTTGTTTACACTAACTTCAGCAAATTCCTTCAGCAGGAGGCAAGAAACTGGTAAAATATAAAATATAAAATATCTACACTGTGCACAAGTATAGACTAGGAGAGGAGTGGCTGATGAGCAGCCTAGCTGAAGGGGATGTGGGCATGCTGGCTGACAGCAGGCTCAGTGGGAGTCAGCATTGTGCCAAGAGGGCAAACCCCATGCTGGGGTGCATCAAACACAGCATCACCAGCCTGTCAGGGGAGGTGATAATCCCGCTGTATTCAGAGCTGGTGCAGCCTCACCTGGGGTACCTGCGTGCAGCTCAGGGCCCCAGCATTTGAAAAGGATGTGAAACTACTTGCATGTGTTGCAGGATGGCAACAAAACTAGTGAAAGTGCAGGAAGAAATGTTCTGTGAGAAGCAGCCTAGTAGTCTGTGTTTGTCTAGTTTGGAGAAGAGGATGAGTGCCAACGTCATTGTTCTCTACAGCTTCCTGAGAAGGGGAAGTGGAGATGGCAGCGTTCATCTCCCTCGTGTGCAGTCACAGGACACAGGCAATAGTGCAAAGCTGCACCACAGGGGTTTTCTTTACTGAGATGGTGGTCAGACACAGGAACAGGTTTCCTAAAGAGGCGTCGCATGCCCCGTATTTAGGGGGCATTTGAGCAATGCCCTAAACAACATGCTTAAATTTTTGGTCAGCCCTGAAGTTGTCAGGCAGTTAGACTGGATGCTCATAGTAGGTCCCTTCCAACAGTAAATATTTTATTCTATCCTAGTCTATTCTCACAGAAACAAAAATACGATGTCGCAGCATCACAGCTGGTAAAAATTTTGTTTGTTCTTTAAATGGGAGGCAGGCAGGGAGCAGCAGCATAATCTTGCAACTGGATCGATAAATTGTAGTGAAGTGCAAATTTCAAGTCCTGTGTGTTCCAACAGCTCAGATGTACCTGGATTCAAAGGCTTATTCTTGGCTTATTTGTCGAAAAGATTATGTTTTAGAATGGCTCAGCTGAAGAATGTATTTTTCCCCTTGAATTTAAAGTCAAGGGGGCTCCTATTTCAAAATCCACATCATGTAGGACTTGAGAGTAGCTTTCTTGTTACTGCTTATAGATATATTCTTTAAGAAAGCCATGTTCCTTTAAACTTTCATGGTAAGCTGGCTTTACAAGCTAGTAGAGTAAAATGTCACAGCATAAAGTTATTGGTGAAAAGAACCCCATCTGAAAATCAGAGACTTCCAATAAATTGGGAAATGTCTGAAGCCAGCTCAAAATGCAAGGGCAAAATTTAAACAAACCTTCCCCACCCAAGGAGAGGCAGACAGGCATAAATCATTCCCAGCAATCAATTCTGCTATTTGAATTCATCCTGACACTTGTTGGGCTCGGTTGCTGATGTGGAACCATGGCAGAAAGGCCAGGCCACCGGGGAAATTTGGCCAGCCTCCACATCTAAGACTGAACCACCCAATTGCAGGTCTCCAACCCTTCTATCGCTTTTCTTTGTCCCAAGCATAAACTGTTTTGTCCACTGTGTTTCAGATCTGCCACGGTAAAGAAAATTCTCTGATTACTATTCATATAAGAGATGGGAAATACTGGAATGGTAAGGTTGGTTTTCAGGCAGACAGTTTAAGAATAAACCTGCCAAGTTAACATTCATGATTCTATTTCTCACAGTAGCTAGTTTGCAGCTAATTTTTGATATTGTTAGACAACAGAGAAAACATCTGAGCAAAGGGACTGCAGGTTTCTAATTTGTGAAAATTCTGTGAAAATTCAATATTTACATACATTGGAGACAAATCTGCTCTTAATGGAGATTCTGAGAGATTTTTGTGAAAAAGAATTTGCATACTGGCCTTGAATGCCTTCATTAATATCAAACAGAAATATCATCATATTCTGAGTTGTAACTGGATAAGGCTCACCAAAACACAGTTAAGGTAGCCAGTGCTCGCAGATATTCAGAACATGCATTTCTTCCCCTCCTACCCCTCCAAACACTAGCCTTAGAAATACACAGAAACTGTGAGGGTCAGGTACCCAGCCATGCAATCTTAATCTCCAGCTTCCCCCTACTGACTTCGCAGTCAGTGGAAACAAGCTGCAGGCCATCATATCCTGTATGTCACACAGCTCTACTGAGCGAGAGAGGGATTACTTGGAGCAGATTGTGATGCTGTGATCTCAAAGAGGGCAATGCCATCCCACCTGACATCCTCATGTGTGATCAGCAGCCAAGGTGCACGGGTACCAAAAGTTCTTGGTATCCTCATTTCACCCTGAATTATTTGGGTAGGAGGAGGAACAGGGTCCCTCAAGGCCTGTCAGTGGGAGATGCATGTGGTCCGTGGGACAAGCCAAGAGCCACTGCGCACAACAGGTTGGAAGCAAACTCAAAAGGCACTTTTAGAGCTGCTATTAAAGCCTTGCAATTAAGCAGACATGTCTTCCCATTAGCTTTATGCTTCTACTCCAGGCCTAGTCAGACAGACTTTTTAAAAAGTTATGTCAACTAACAGAACACAAGACTTTCCCTCTCCTTTAAAAAATGAGGACAGTATGGATAGGGAGTAGTAGCAGCTGCATATTGACACACTAGCCTAACAAATAAGTTATTTGCCTAGAAACTGGAAAAGCTGAACTGAACATAACAGTATGAAATCATAACTTTCACTCTGTAAGGCACCCTTTCCATCAGGTTACTGGACATTTTGGAATGCAAGAAATTAAACACTGCTTTCTGAAGCTTTAATTTAAAGTAATAAAATATAATCTAAGCACCTGCAAGAGCCTGACGAGAGATACAGGACTCCAGGCAGCTCTTATTAAAGGTCTCTTTATTGCATCTTGGGTTGTGAGTGCAGAGCCAGACCTAGCAGCTGTCAGCATCAACTCTAAGTATATCCTGGAGACCCCTTGGTTTTGGTTACAAAGCACTATATATTTTCTTTACTGAATATCTTAATACATAACAACCAATCAGTATAAAACAAGATACTTTTGCCATTAGCCTATAGCCTACTACAGTCCTTAAATTTGTGTTAGTAACTATCCAATCACAAGAGTTAGTGTGTTACAGTCTAAACCTAAAGTTGCTTCTCTGTTCTCCAGCTGTGGAAGATCCTTAAACTCGATAAAAGATATGTCTTGTATTTGCCTAGGTTGCTTCTGAGACTCATTTACTTGGTAATAAAGATGTCCTGTTTGTAGTCTGAAAAACCCATTTTTCTCAATTATCTACCTTTTATATTTTCAGTTATCCAGTAAAAATCTTAGTTCAACCTTTGCCCTCAAAACCATATTTTTCTGTTCTATAAATCAAAACTTGCTTCTATATCTGTAAAACTTTTCCTATTGAATTTTCATCTTCCCCAACCTATTACCTATCAAATAGGGCTGGGTTTAAGGAGTTAAGTATGCGGTTAGATGGAGGTTACTCTTCTGACATGCTTACCCCACCCCAGTCAAATGGGTACAACAGCTATGTTTTGAAATCTCCCAATAGTGGAACAAATGGGAGAAATAACAGGTCTAGTCAGCCTCTTTTTTCTCATTATTGCACTCTGATTACTGTACTTCTGTAAAACACGAGTCATTATGGCATGTCTCTTTTTTCTCCAGCTTCTTGCCTCACCATTTAGCCTTGTCCCCTCCTCCCCTCCTTTTTCCCCCCAGGGTTCCCAGGTAGACCTCCCAGTCCTGCTGAAGCCATCTGTATTTGAGAAGACATTAAGCATGTCATTAGGAATTGGCAGGTGAAGTCTGCTGATATTTCTGCAAATGTCACTACTAAAAGTATTAAATAAGATCACTGCAAAGACAAACTCTTCTGGAGTTCCAGCAGTAACCTCTCCCCTCTCCTCTCACTTTCCTTTTTAGCACTACATGTAGTTAGAGATACCTCCAGAGTCAACTCCAGTCCTCCTTATGACCACTTCTCTAAGCGCTTCTGTTCCAATTTAGCTAGCATTTTCCTTTATATATCAGATCTGATATTTTTATTTATCTGCAATCCAAATAAAGAGGACCTACCACAAACTCTTTGTCAAAATAAGGCATTTGCTAATCAAAAAGACTATCAGGCTAGCCTGGCTTTGCAACCATCCACCCCTGCTTAGCTTAATTAGCGATTCATTATGCTGCACTCATCCTTTGCCTTCCCTAAGTGTAATCATCCTTTTCTTCGAATTGTACTTTAGCACCTTCACACTGTATATTCTGAGCCTAAAGTCTGGCAAATGGCATAATGATCCTAAGCATAGGTACACCGTTTAATTTTATTCCACAAACTCCTCCATGTTAAACTAGATTAGCAAATCTTCCTATTCATCCTGGCTACTGCTTCTCTCAACACTTGAGAGTCTTTTGTCTCATAGTTTTGCCAGTATAACCAGTTCTAGTTCTGAAGGTTATCCTAAAAATTGAATCACTGAAAGATTATGCTTTGAAAATGATCTTTATTAAAATGTTAGGGTTATTTATGCTACAGACAATTGCCTTCTTGCTCCATGTTCCCTCAAGTCCTCTCTCCTACCTCACCTCACTCTTCAGGTGCTTTTCCCACCCACTCAAAACATGTACCTGTGCAAATCTTTCTGAGAGGTTTTAACCTTTCTGCTTGACACATATTGTAACTTCCCAAAAGGTAGAACATCTTCAAAATGGTCAGACTGTGATAAAATTACTACTTTCCTGGACACAAGCCACAGGGAATGTACAGTACAGCCAGCAAGATCTTCAGGTTGAAGAGGAGGACAGAAATGGTTCTTTAGTACTAAATACCTCACATTTGTGTGAATATTCTTTAAATTTACTAAATGACATAACCTTGGTTTTGGAGGTCTCTAAAAGGCAAAAAAAATCAGATATGAAAATAGAATCAGTGAAAACCAGGAAGAGAACAATTCAAAATATTGAAAAATTAAAAAGATGTACTATTATGGCACTTGTTAATCCAGGGAGAACATCTCTATTAATAGTAGTATTCAAGGGTGTTGCAAACCTATTTCCCAGGATGAGGTCTGATTTACAGTCTTGGACAGAAATTATTCTTCCCATGTTTTACAAAAGCAGAAAAAAAGCTTTCACTCAGCATGGTTTCAAGTTACACAAGTACAACACAGCAGAGACTCTGCTGCCTCTTGATACCTTCTGTGTTGGTGTAGGTTAGCTCAAAGATGGCTTTATTTTTTAGAGTGATATTTTACAGGTTGTTAACCCAGAAAGTGGATTATTGCCTTTGGGTATTTTGTGAAAAAATAGAATAGAAATCAACCGAGATATTTTATTTATTATAGCTGCTGCTGTGCATGGGCAAGCATTTATTTTTCTCCCATAATATATTAGGCTTCTCTGCACTAGAACTTCCTGAAGCACCTTCACTAACATAGTTCACTCTATAAGCCCCTTAGAGCCTGTCTTGTCAATTATCTGTGAATTTAGAAAGACTTACACAAAAGATCATAATGAGCTGGGTTTGAAAGAGACTGTAAAGGGGTAAGGCACTGCATACTGAAGCTTGGAACAGCTATGGTGGAGATTTGTATTGTGCCAGGTCTTGCACTCAGACAGTAAATGCTTTTTCATTTAAAAGTTATGTTAAAAAAAAAAAAAAAAAAGGTGGAAGCAGAGCTGTGAATTCGATGGGGCAGAACTGGAAATGTCCAAGTTCTGCCTTTATCACTGGCATAGCCATGTCATCTTTGCACAGTAACTTAATCTTACTTAACTGTATTTTAATACTTCACTGTATTTTAACTTTTCCCCTGCCTGTTATTATGTTGAAGATGGTAGGCTTCTACTCCAGTAATAAACTCTTGATTTTTTTTAATAGAACATAATTCTTTTTTCCATATTTGCTAACAACCGTCCCCAAATATGATGCATGCTTATTGCAACACACCTCAGAAATGTGTGGCTGAGTTCATGTTTGCAAAGCACTTCTGAACCTCAAAAAAGAGCACATTCACAAAGCAAGTTGTAATAAGAACAGATGTTGAAATTTGATAAAAGCTGCAGGAACAGCACAAACCAAAACCAGGCAAAAGTCATGACTGATATCTGACCCTCATTCATGTATCTCCAAATGTCACCAATGTTTAAGACTGGTACCGAGAGGGGAATCACAGCACAGTGTTAGGAGAAATAGGACAGTTCTTGTGCCAGCATATCTGCATTTCCCATGTATTTGACCGCTGAAGGACTCCATCTAAGGTCTGCACATTAGTGGGCACATACAGATGGAAATGGCTTGCAGGTACAGCTCCTGGAAAATATGATGACTGTGAAGAAAACTCCCACTGCAAGCACTTTGCATGGCTCCATCCAGCTCCGCCTCTGCCACATTCCTCTGGCAGCAGATCTGCCCTCAGGTTTGTGACTCAGCTTCAGTAACACAGTGGATACAGGCACAGTTAACCACAAAACTGGGGTCTCTGTACAGCTGGGTCAGGACACTGCTACACTGGTTTGCTTTTAACTTGTGACATGTAGCATATGCCTGTTTGTGCCTGGAGTCTGTTCGTCGTCACATGGCATGAGAGAGGCTTTTAAACCACCATTCACAGGATGTTTGACACACTCAGAAATTCCTTTCTGTGTTAAAATAATAAAGTGGAGAAGTCCTCAGGATAAATAGAAAAAACTAGAATATAGGGAGTTGTATACACTGATTAGCCCCCTCAAATGCACATTGTAAAACAAGGCTTGTGAATGCAAAATTAATCTTAATTTAAAAAAAGTTTTGTAAAAAAAGCTAGAGGCGTATTTGAGAGGAGGCCAGAGTATTGTTGCCTGAAGTAGAATGATATTTATAGACCAAAATGCGCAAAACTGGAACACTGTTTTCGTCAAGTACAAATTAATCTAATGTACCATTAAGAGCTAGAGGCTCATACACGTTAAAATCATGAGGTTAGGACACAGACTGTGCTATGACAAACGGTGCAGATATGATAGGGAGGATCCAGCATTCAGCTAGGACCCTGGAAAGCAACTTGCTGCTTCTCCTGTGGCATATTTAGGATGAGCCTTCTGAATACTAATATTACTCCAAGCAAAGATGCTCTTTCATTTTTGTGAAAAGAGCCAACAATTGGTGAAAAGAACAAAAAGATATGAAGCCTAACAAGAGATGAGGAACTACTTCTGGAGACAGTATGTATCATTTTGTTATGATGCATAGTTCTTCCCTAAGTTGGATCTTATATTCCTAACCCTGTAGCAATAGAGAGGAATTTTGCTGTTCTCAGGAGGAGAAGGAAAAAGAGGGAGTAAGACAGAAAAGAAGCTTATATCCCAGAATTGTAAACTCAACTTCAGTCAGAGGACATGTAGATTATCTTTACACTGTTTTTCTCCACCTTCAGCTACAAAATAAAATTTCTTTCCATGCTGACTGCCTACCTCTCCTGTAGTGTCTCTCTGATCTTTTTGGTAATAGATAATTCCAATATTAAAAAATCACTTGCAACTTTGCTCCATCTCATTCATGGGAAACCACAGGGAAAAAAAAAGGCAAAAAAACCAACAAATGAGAACTAAAATAAACCATGAACAACAAAGCAAAAGACTGTTAACTGTGGCTCACACACCTTGTGAAAAGTGAGCACATCCACCTGAGGCTCGTGGTCTGACACAATGACAGCCTGACAGAAGGAATGGCAACCAGGAAACAGACAACCTGACGAGGCCCTCCAGGCCCTGGAGGGCTCAAGCCTTTGTGGGACTTTGCTCTAACCACAGGGCCATAAGGTAGTGTGCCCTGGGTAGCTCTGCTGCCACCAGAGGAAAAAGACAAATGGGTAGTGAGGGACATGAGATGAGATGAGATACCTCTCTGAGCAAAGTGCACTTGGACACGTGTGCTCTAATTTCCTCCTGGTTCACCACCATGACCTGTGGGGCTGCCTTTCCTGTCTCTGGAATGACAGGTGCTCCAGCCAGTGACAATGCACCCTTGACCCAACACCAGTCTTCATTTGTTTAACTTATCACTATTGTGATATAAAGGGTCTGTGACCCCCATGAATGATCAAGAAAATGCATGGAATTGCCAAAAATCACAGGCATTTATACTTTAAAAGACAAACTGTCCCCTCCAAGGAATGTTTCACTATCTACAAACAAATCCCTCAAAGATTTTTGCTGAGAACTCTTCAGCAGGAATGAGAAAGAGTGATTTCAAGAATACTGATGGCAGAGAGAAAAACAAACCTTGTGGATTTTTGTAGGAGCTCTTTGCTTTCTCAGTCCCACTGGAAAACTCAGCCCTAGCTTTTTTCATAAAGCATGAAAGAAAACGTAGTCCCAAGCCACCTCCTAGCCACACAACAGTCAGTTCAACAAAACAGGAGTGAGATGCAAACTGCCAGACAGCACAGAGAGATTCCCAAACTTTTGAGGGCAGCCAACAAGAGCCTGTACTTCTAGAAACAAAGACAAGCTGCATACTGAAAAGCAAACACTTCCATCTCTGTAAGTCTATGCTGCTGCTTTTTTTTTACCATGTGTGGTTGCTGCACTGTTTTCCACATTTGCTTCATCAAAACAATTATTATTTGCAGCCTTTTGAAATTATTTTCCAAAGATAAAACAATTATGTCAAGGACTAGTAAAAGCTCTTCACTGTTCCATATCTGCACAAATTACCTTGTATTTCAGATGATTTTATGTATATTTAATCACTACAGATTAATTAGATGGCATACAGCAACCAGTAAAACTGAAGAGCTAACTTCAGTTTAAGTACACATTCAGCTAACCTGTGGCTTTTTAGAATAATTTTAATTAAAAGTTCTAGAAAAACCATCCAGCTGAAAAGATTGGGAGCTTTGGGATGGGCTTAGCATAGCTAATAATTCTATATCAAAGCAGCCTTTGGCTGTAATAAAAATCTATTTTCCTCTGGTAATAAATAAATACAGTAATTCTGTGAAACCGAATACATAATTTGAAATATTTCACGTGTACAGAAAATCCATGCGGAAAAGAGATCATTGCAACCCCAACCTTCAGAGAGCAGGTTGTTTTCCTTTTAAATATGTAAGACTATTTTGAAATCATCTTTAAATATTAGCCATAACAGCAATTTCTGAAAAAGATGACCCAAAGTGCCTTGGATTCCACCAGAAGAGGAAAAATAATCTAAAGTGACAGTAATTTTGAATGAGGCTGACTTTTCCAGTGAACCATGGAGAGAATGCAAGAAATGTCCCACTGGCTCAGAAAAACCACCTCCATCTATGTGGCTTGCTGCCAGCAATGGCAGTGGCAAATGCTCTTCAGAGTGAGCACATGAGGCCAGCTGCTTTTGGCAATCCATTCCCATGTACCCTCCCAGGCACCCATAGGATTTTACAGACCATCCTTGAAAAATGTCAGTTGCACAGAGAACCTGAAAAACAGCCTTTTTTGTTTGTTTCTACATAGCACGGTACAATAGCTGGCAGATTTCCAGCTCTAGCCAGCCTGGCCAAATGCTGGATTTGATCCATGCAATCAGATGAAAACAGCCCCATTAATATGATACAAACCTTCCAGCTTTGCGAGTCACAAAAACACTCATCCTTCTACTTACACAGTGACAGCCAAGAGCTGCTACAGCATCTTTTCTACTAGAGACTTCCTTTCATTTCTATGACACAAATTCCCAGTTGTGCTGCTGTAACATGTTTTTCATGTGGTCTTGCACTGAATTATCTCCACTCCTTTATACTGGGTAGATGCAAATTTAAATAAAATAGTTACATTAATATAACATGATGCACCTTCTGCTCCTAAACTATCTAATGTTCTAATATAAATAACAGCTTTGACCTTCTGCTTTCTTAGATGGGTCAGAATGCAAAGCATTTTTGCTGCATTGAAATATTTCATTTGTAGTTGTCAAAATACTTTCTTACCCTTTTTTTTTTCAGTTAACACAGGAGATTGACTAGAAAATTATTGGTCTGATGCACCCTCCTCATACAATTAAATTGACAAACAGATTAGGTATTGATCTGCTAGCAAACATATATTGATGAATACCAGTTTATTGGGAATTAGTGTTGAACTGAAAATGAATGTTTCATTTATAATATATATGTATATGCACGTACTGCAACCTCTGGTCATTAGAACTGAATTGCAGTAAATTTATAGATCCTTGCTTTACTATAAACATACCAGCACAGCTGATCTGCATAGATTTTGGAAGAGATGTTATAGGGAGACTAGCTGTAAGTGCTTTTCCTGTAGTAAAAGCTAATGCTTCCGTTCTCTTTTGTTGTCTTCTTTTCTACCTTCTGTCTGTATTACAATTATATTCTCTCCCTTTCATATCTAAGAATCAAAACCTGCTCTTCCTGATAGTCATGCAAATGCAGTCTTTATCAGCATGTTGCACAGATTTAAGGTTGTTAAGTTGGCAGCAGAAAGTTTCTTGAAAGCTTTTCCTAAGGACCTCACTTTCATGTCCTGCTCTTCTAGCAGGACACCAAAAAACTTTGGTGCTGCAGTCAAATCGTTGACACACATCTCTCAAGTCATCTTTACATCTCAGCAGTACTTTGTCTAAAGTGTTTACATATCAGATGTACTTTGTTTAAAGTACCTATTGCAAAGGTATAACATTTAAATGACTTTTCAGAAAAAGCGTGAAACACATTTAAGTATAAATGCTCTTATTGCCTTCCAAGATTTAGAGTTAGGCCTTTTTTCCATAGCAAATAGCCCTAGTCATAATGAGCTAGTTCATTAGTTTTGTTCTTGTCCATGCAAAAAAGTCTCTGGAACAGGATTCTTCAAACTAATTACAAAGGAGCTTACTCTGCATATTTACTTTGTAACCAGCATTTCCTAATAGCAAGCCATTCTCAGTATCCAGCTACGTTACTTCATTCTGTTGGATCTCACTGTTGCTAGCTGAACTTTGTTTGGGATACTTTCCATTGTCCAACATATCATCACTATTTTTCAAGACATTGTCCAATTATATGATAGTGGATGTCTTTGGAATAAAGACATAAATACATATGTCTGTTCTCTGCACCAAGGATATGCAGAGAAAAGCACAAGTCAACAATTCGTATTTGGCTCCATCTTGATGACAGGATTTCCTAGTATTTTCCATCCAGCCCTCTTTTTAGATGTCACCCCAAGGATATTTTAGCCTTACTCAGGCAGTTTGTTCTATAAACAGTAAAGGCCAGAAATGTCTTTGTAGAAAAGACAGATGTTGAAGAACAGAATCAATCAAACCATAACCATAGAATTTGAGGTATAAAACCCTTCATTTCCACCAGTGAATCTTGCAGAGCAAGACACCTAGGCCAAGATGTAATACCTTAGGACTGATTAGAAGATGATTATATTTTAAAGTAGTCAAAATTAGCCGTATAGACCAACAACTGTGCACTTAAGAGCAATAGAGACAGATGAGGTGGTATGTTTACCTAGACATGGTACCAATCACATTTCATATAACATATCCTGAAATGACAGAAATCTTCATATCTGTAACACTTACTATGTATGTCCTTGAGCTTTGCCTTCTGTTCCTTTACACAATTGTTTCCCTCTGCATATTTCATGGAAAGGAGACTGGAAAGAGGAGTGCTTAATATATGGAACCATTAAAAAGATTGGATTGCTCTTGCTTTCATAGGCATTATTGCAGCAGAAATCATTCATCTATTCTGCTCTAAGTAAATTCTGTACCTTAGTCTTAGTAAAAATACAAGTGCATCAAGAGAGTAAAAACGGCAATCTGATGACCAAAACTAATCAAAATGCTGCTGTCTAGGTCCTTTTGCTGATACATACCTTCGGGATCTGTTTTAAGAAGATACCAGAGCAACTGAACATTATAAAAAAAATCAAAACACAACATGTATACACCGTATGTCAAATATGGAGTATGACTCATTTCTACTGTAAGACAGTAAGTTGTACTTGATGTCATCTCTATTGTTTTCAATAAATGATCTAATAACAGCATTTTTCTGTTTCAGTGACACACAACACAGTGCTAGTCATGGTGTTATTGTTACTATCATCTAAAGACATCAGATTAAAGTACATAGAAGGTGATAATATATCTTGTACAAGAAAAGGTCATGCAGCAGTTCCACAATTTGCTGATCCTAAATATATGTACAGTTGTATCACTCTACATTATGATCACATTTCTGACTTATTGCCAGCGTGCATGATAGCAAGTTTATGGTACAGTGCCAATTACATGACATTGTGGGAGAATACACAAATGTTGAACCAGCATAAATTTAGGATGGTGCAGACAGATGAAATCTGATTTGGTATTAAGCATAAACCTGCTGTTAGGAAATTAGCCAATCAACATTTTTTCCACAAAATTGAAAGATGAATTTTAACACAGTCAGTGGTACATGAGATGCAGTCACAGAATTTGCTCTCTTGTATTTATGAGCCTTGGAGCAGCATTTACTGCATCACTGAATGTCAGCCCAAGAGAGATAGGGATTATACATGGAATTTAACCAGGAAAGCCTTTCTCCTCATCCAAAACAGGCACAGCAACTTTAAATGAAATGGGGACCTGAGCAGTTGCTCCGTATTTAAACACAGCTGTATTAACCATACAAAGGCTAACAAAAGTGTCGTTAGCACATGTAGAGCAGGAGGTGATATAAGCAAGGAGGAGGAATCCAGAGAGAAAAACAAGGAAGCAGCAGGCTGGAACATGAAGGGCTACCTTAGTCAGATGTAGGTTATTAGATAATAATATAATATGCTCAAATATCTCTATCTAGTTCATGATTTGGGGTATGACTGACATTTGTCTGTCTCCCATGCAGAGCTTCCTGTTTTCCAGGTCTATTTATACAATAGATCTTATTACATTTGCAGAACAAGTTATCATTGTAGTTGTTTTTTATTAATTGATGGAGATTGGATTCATTGTTAAAATGGAACAAAAACTAGATACTGTTTCTCTAAGACTCTAAAAATGAAGTTTCTGGGTAAAAGAAATTGAAAAAAAAATCTGTTGCTATACAGGACAATACCAATTAAAGATGGATTTAACAAGTTCTAAAATAATATCGACTACATTGGCACAAGGTAATGTCAAACCACATCACCAATTAAGAAAAGAGAAAATAACTGCAAAACTTGAACAAAGTATACAGAGATAATTAATCCTCTAATTAGGATGCTAAAATTAGATCAGGAATTGAAGGGTGAAATGCTTTAATCTTCACTTATCTATGCAGAATAGTTTCCATCTTATACTTTTTGAGAAATTATTCATCTTTTCAATTCTGGTGTATCAATGCTTTTTTTCACAGGTATATGACAAAGACTGTAAATTACATGTCTATGCCTGATTTTGAGAAATTTCCTATCTCAGTTTAGGAATGTACCCACTCAGATAAACTGGAGAAGCAAACACATTCCAACATTCTTTGGATTTAGCATCAAACTGAGTTTCCTGAACTTATGAGGAATTTAAAACTTTTAAGGATATGTCTGAAAACCAAACCCTTTACACGTTTTCTGCTCAGAAAGTATTAGCTTTTAGCATCAGTTATTATGCAGAAGTCTTGCTTATGGAAGCTTGTGTCCTATATTTAGACATCCTCTGCCAAAGGCAGAAGTTCACTATTGAAACTACTGGGCACAATCAGTCTTTTGTCATTCTTAAAACAAAGTTTTAAAAATAATGTACTGCAGACCCAGGTCTTGAGATAATCCAGAATTAATCACCAGTAGATCCAGTAACGTGAGTCAAGGCTAGAAGTACCATCATGTTGCTGGAGAAGGATTAGTGTGAAAAGAAACAGAAAGGAAAGAGATAAAAACAACCAGAGTATCTGCTATAACTTCATGACAATCTTGCACGAGGGAAAAGTCAATTTTATCTGTCCCTCAGGGCCACAGTGAACCCATTTTTCAGTCAAAGAGAAAAGACAAGGGATTTGCTGCATCAGTTTTACAATAAGTCACACTTGAAAAACCAGGCTAAGTATCCCAAACTTCAAAGCTGCCATGAATGAGATTTGATCAAGACAGAGTAATACTTAAAATGCAGGGCATACCACATGTTACAAAAAGATTGACTTCCAGCTCCTGCTACCACCTGCCCTGGTGGCTATGTCCTGCCTGGTACATAGGCAGGGTAATGGAGAGCAGTGGGAAGAAAACTTTTAGGTTTTCTTCTTCAAACCAAATCCAGGAATAAATGTGTTTAAGCTTTTTACTCTCACAAGTTTAAATCACATCTGTAGTTATTCTGTAAATTAAAAAAGGCACCAGGATCAGATACAGTACATTAAAAAAGAAACCCTGTAGAGAAAGGCAAAGCTTGCTCACTCTTGTTATGGACCACTTATAAAGTCTTTTTTTGGTGTTCATATCTTTGTTAAGAGTTATTTAATTTTTTTTAAGTTGCACGACTTTTATTGGTGAGCAAAACAAGAACAGCAGGATCCAACTCCTACCTCTGTAATTCTTTCATCTGCTTAGCTGACTGTATTAGCCACTTTCCCTGAATGGAGAATGGGGGAAAGTTCAACAGCAGACTGACATAATAATGAGGACACAAAATATAGATGAAAAGAATACATGCCTAAATGTCTGATGAACTGATATTAGCATATAAATGCAATATATGTACAACAGCAGCCTTTGAATTAAACCACAAAGAACACTGTCTACTTGATTAGTTGTTTATTTTTCCTTTTGAGGGAACACATCAGAGCCACAGATTGATACTTTAATAAGGAACATGAAAACCTTTAGTCAAGATTAAAAGGGCTAGTAGTTAGATGTCATAACTCATGGATACTGATTGTGCAGGACTTTGACAAGAACCATTAATTGTCACCGTGTAGCTTCTTTCTGAAGTCCCATACTCAATTTAGTTCTAGTTCTTACAAGATGTGGTTGGATCATTAAAGAAAGCTTGGGGCTAAGCACTGATAATGGCAGTATTTCAATATTCTTAGTACTTTCACAAAGGAACAGCATGTCATACATCTCTTCTATGTATTGCACCTAAACTCCCTAAAGGAAAAAGTGTCTTTTTGTTGTCTCCACTGTTACCTACAACAGTGAGGGGTTAGGGTTTCTGCACTCTTTTGCAAGCCTTTTGAACAGTAGAAATTTGAAAAAAAAACCAAACAAACCAACAAACCAAAAAGGCCCAACTCACAGACAGCTTTCATATTTCTTTGTACCTTTTGGACTAATCTTACAGATTGACTACTCTTTCACAGTAAAAGGAAAAAAATAGAAAGAAAAGACATTTTTTTTCTTTCTTTCTTTCT
>WAAE01008421.1:0-23496 GCA_013400495.1 Nicator chloris
CAGCTGCCCAAGCTACCCTGTTAGCCAAGTAGGCTGTTCTCTAGCTATGATTCTGGGAGAACACACAAGCACAGAATATACCAAGCACTGCCTAAGTACCACTACAATGCAGACAGAGAAAAAACCTCCTTGAATCTCTCATAATACATCTGCCTTAAATATAAGCAAGCACATCTGATTAGTATAACAACCACCCGTTTTTAATTTCTGTTTTAAAATCTCTATTTTACAGCCAACATGTTCTACTCTGGAAGTCAACTCTCTGTGTGAGCATTTCACATGCATGTCAACAGAACTGCTGCAGAAGGGGTTACAGGCCTATTTCATATGGCAACACTAGTTAGTAACTGGACAGTTTACTCAGTAACTGGACGGCTTACACAGGTTGATCAATTTTAGACAAACCTCAGCACGGCAATACTGCTCAAAATAAGGCTCTTTTAACCCCTCCCCATGCCACTAATGCCAGACACCTAGAAGAAATATGGAACTGCAAAAGATCTAAGATATTATCTCTTCCCATTGCAGTTTTCTCTCTGGTGCTCTGCTTGCTTTGTCAGCAAGGCAGGCCACAAGAACCTTTTTCCTCAAAGGGTCTCCCAGGAAAAACAAACACACTCCACAAAGCAAAAGGACTTCCCTTCAAACATTTTCGCCACCTGCACAGTGGAGACACTGAGTGGGGAAAAATAAAGTACCAGTGCAAAACGTTCAGTTTTAATCAACCTCCTAATACCCTACCATTTTCATGGTGTCGTGCCACTGATTTCTCCTACTTTAGAATCCTTCCTATTGACCTCTGGATCCAGGGGATGCCAGTGACATGTCAACATGATACTACCACTACTGTTCAAGTTACCCTCAAGCAATTCTCTAATCTGCACCAAGTGCTACTTTGGATGGATTGTTTTGTTTATGCCCGGAGCTTAAGTCTTTAAAAGTTATGCAAGTTAGGGCATCCAGGCTTAACCTTCAATTTTTGTGTTCAAAAGTGCAGTCTTCTCGATTTCAAATTCTTCCACATCACTGGTGGACAATTTTTGCTAGTAATTTGTAAGTTTTGAACACGTTTTCTTTAGCTGTAACACATCATATAATACTCTATAGTAAGAAAGCTTTCTGCAGAGTTAAGCATAATTCAAAACACCAATTACACAATTATCAGATCTCTGCAAGCTGACAGCCCAGCACCAGGTAGGGAAAACGAAAGAAAAGATCCTATTTTTAAGAAACAAGGGGAAAGTTGAAGACAAGTTTCTTTTACCTGTCATACTGATGCAGTTCCCCTTGGTTTGGAAAAGAAGTTTTATATGTGCAGCCTTTATACACATTTCATGATTCCTATACAAAAAAGCCTAATTGACAGAAACGTCTCAAACTTCAAATAACAAGACACTGCAGATTTTGTGTTCTAGCTTTGTCTCTTTGTATCCCGACAAAAGTTGGTCACTGAACTGCACACAACTTGTCTTTTTTTCTGCCTCCGGACATTAAAATAAACAAAGGTGAAAGAGACTAGAGTTTCAAGTTTTTGATTTATTACTGCTAAATTACATTATTATCATGCTTAATAATAGAATAACAGCAGAGATTCAACATATTCCTAACTATATCCTGTAATAGGTGGATTGGATGGTATGCAGCAGGATTTGTGGGAGGACACTCACTGAAAAAGGTATCATATAAATATTTACACATTTATTTTTAAGAAGGCTTAAATTAGAAGTCGGTGAGAATTCAACAAATGTTACAGATACAGGCAAATCCCTTATTTTAGATACTTGAAAAAGCAGGTTTTTATGATGTTATAAAAACAATGTCACATCCGTACCTTCTGATTTTGCATTGACCATTATATCAAACCTTTTTAAAAACAAGATGCCCACACACAAGAGTGCACAGCTGGACAGCACTACCCCTTGTTCAGATGTACTAATGATGCCCAGAGACACAGGTAAATAAATGGTAATAAATGGTAATAAATCTTGAGATTTTCTGTAGCCCCCAAGTGCAAAGAAGGCAAAAAGGAGATGGTAAGAAGTACTGCCTCCTGAAAGCTACAGATCCGACCCCAAAAACCATGTTTTTCAGACTCAGTGTCTTACAGACATTAGGATGGAAGAAGTTGGTTATGGAAGGCAACCTTCAAAGTGGCATGTCCTGGTGAGCAGCATTAGGCCCATGCAAACTGTACCAAGCTCAAAAGGCATCACTTCTGGGTGATGTCAAAGCAAGGCCTTAATACTGTAACTGAAGGTAAGAAATTAAAAAACAAATAAACAACAAAAAAAACCTAATCTGAACAAAATTCATCCATTATAAAGATTAGCCAATCTTGAAAAAGAAGTACTGCATGTTACTCCACAGGGAGGAGTAAAAGAGACTATGCTAACAGAGCACTGAAGTGTTACACACATCACAGCAAAAACCAAGCCAGCATGGCTAAACACACCCACCCATTCAGCCAAAGCAACATTCCTCCTTTCAAAAGTTTTATCCCATTCCTGCTCATTTCTATGGGCTAGAAGAGACAGCAAACAGCAACTATTCTTTCAAGGCACAGACAACATACACTTTACTCAACCATGCCCAGCAGCCTAGTAAGAACAAGACAGGCTGCTCTTTTAATGCAGATTCAGAAGAGTTGAGCACAACGACCCACCCAAACCCAGAACTTCCGACAGTGGCTGCTTCAGGAAGCTTTCTAGAAGAACTGTAACAGAGTGCTGTCTTCAGTACACAAATCCCTTGAAAGGAAACAGATTTCATTTTCATTCAGCCCAGAGCAGCCCTTTGGCACTCAAGGGTCAGAGCTGCCTGAAGCTGTGCAAGCAATGACTGCCTCCCCAGAGCCTCCAAGAACAGTGGGTCAGGACAGCACATTATAAACCACCAGTCGAGAACTCTTCCCTTGCTGCAAAAAAATCTGCTTTATTTAAAAAAGGGATTATCCGTTCTTCCACACTAATTGATAATTAGTAAATTTTAACAGGCAATAGGGCAATGGAGTTGGCAGAGCACTCTGTACTGCCTCCCCCCTCGGGAAATTCTGTGTTTGCTCTCTGCATGCCCCACTGCCTGCCCCTAAAACCACGACAACAACAATGCCCTTGCCCATGACTGCATTTTTTTTCTGCAGTAGAAAGTATACACAGCCAACAAAAAGCTGAGGTAAAACTCCAAAAATCACAAATATTTAATCTCAGTCATCTAGATAACTGCATCTGAGCTTGAAAGCAACTCTATTAAGTCTGATTAAAGTGTACAAAATTAGAGCAACGCACTTGATTGGTAGTGTTTACCTACCCTGTTATGAAGCCAGGCAGAAATAAAGTTTAAAAGCTAAAGATGTTAAAAGACAACTTACTTTCTTATACTTTTTTAAGGACCAAAAATAATTTCTGCCTTTCAAACCCCTCCCAGCCCTTCCATTTTTTCTTCTATAATTTACATTTAGAATCTTCAAATTCTGAATTCATTTTTTTTTTCCACAGAGAAGTCAACAAAAAGGAAGAATCGAGTCCTTCAAGCAACAACTTTATTCCTCAGCAAATTAGGTTTCTGGAAAAGCGCAGCAATAATTTCTTGCAACTGGATTACAAGTTA
This sequence comes from Nicator chloris, assembly GCA_013400495.1. Classification (NCBI taxonomy): domain Eukaryota; kingdom Metazoa; phylum Chordata; class Aves; order Passeriformes; family Pycnonotidae; genus Nicator; species Nicator chloris. The sequence goes on from WAAE01008421.1 coordinate 3,607, forward strand.
ACAGGAAAACAAGGGATTTGTGGCTACTGAACTTTTGGATTATTTAGCCTAGCAATTTGCTAATGTAAGCTATTATATGTTCCAACATCAGGGCCACATGAAACATCTGTTTTGGTACTCAAAACCCAAATGCCATTCCAGGACTGTCCAGTCACTTAAAATGGAAGTGTGTTTGACTATTTTAGATAATGGTATGACAGCACAGCATCATGCCCAGCCAATCTGCTGGAAGGTTTCCTCGGAAGAAAGTGCCTGCTCGCACACTGCAGAAATCAAAAGGCTGCTGGTTTTGTGACTTTCCAAAATGTTCGAGTCATACCACAGAAGAAAGACCTCCACCTTGCAAGCATCCAGCTTCCAAGAGAGAACTCCCAACAGAAGGACAAAAATCCAGGGGTTTCTGGGTGTGCTATGGAAATGAAAGGGAAGAGGAAAAAAGTAATTCATCATTTCCCCCTGTGGTTTTAAGATCAAAACTATGGAATAAATGCATATGCTAAAATGTTTCTCACCACTATCAGGAATAGGGAGGGGAAAGGACCAGGTGCCACAAAGTTTACCATCTTGCCCAAAGCCCTCCTAAACAATTTTTCATCTCAAAATACTTAAGAAAAAGTTAAACATAATTAAAAAAAAATAAAAGCAGACAACATGGTGTATCCACTACAGTTGCCTTCAGTTTTTTTCCTCACAAAAATAAGTGAGCCAAAAGAAGAACATGGTACTGCTGTATAAGGAAGATTATACAGTTTTATCTTGTATGGACATAAGAATCCTAAAGGAATTCTGAGTCTCAGCTAAATCAGTGTCTTTCACAGTCAGCATAAAACGCAAACACTGAAGACCTGTGAATGAATGTATGCCTGTACTTTCCAACTTCTAGGGTTTAAAGTAGAAATATTAAAATACTTTCAAGAAAGGTGCTACACAGTGACTACGACAGTTTTTGAACTCACAAGAAAACTGAAAAAAAGGACAGAAGCTTGCCAAGTGACAGAACATAACAACATAACTTCCATCTGACTGTCCTGATTTGCCCCAGGTTTGCTACTAGTTTGCACGTTATGCTCTTGCAAAAGACAGTGCAATGTTGACGTTAAAAGTGAAACAATGACAGATAACTATTATCACCATAATAAAATGTCTAAGAGCTGGCTAAGTTGAACAGAACCAGAGGGAAATTCCAAAGCCTAATTTTGTCCTCTTAAGTATCTAGATATATAGACATGTTTGCAGAAATATTTTCCATTCACATGATGGCTACAGCATTAATTACTATCTTACAACATTCTGCTAAACACACACACTGACAAATCTAATCTTATAAGGCATATGTTTCAACAGAGTAAATCCTATACCACTGATGGTGGGGAAAGGAGACACACAAGAAGTGGCTTTCAATGAAAACCAAGATGGTTTTCATATGTAAAGCTCTTCCACACAGTAACAAACTAGTCCTAGTTTACCTGTGTGATGGTCCCCAATACCAGATCATAAAGGCAGAGAGAACAACACAGTCCTATGGAGACTGGTACTTCCAGGTGATAGTATCTTGCACAAAGCATCTTGTGGCAAGTGCTCGATTTGCTTACATAAGCCAGAAGCTAAACAAAAAGACGTGGCGTTACAACAGGCAGCTCTCGAGCATTCATCTACTCACAACGCTAACAGCTAGGAGGAGCAATGGCATAACTACATGTTCCAACACCCCATTTTGTAACAGCAATCATTAACTCACTAGAACATGCTATAATAATTTAATTTCTGTGTAGCCCAGCTCTCCTCTTACTCACAATACTGTCAAAATGTCAAAGATAGTTACCTTAACTTTAATATCCTGTATTCTGGAAGGTGAAACAAACTAATTTCAAAACAGTCAAGTTTCTCTTCACACTCTTTTAATCTCCATTGTCCACCCTGCTCCAACAGCAAGCCATAATTTGCACTCATTTCCAAGTGATGCCAACGCACTTCTTGGGCTGCCTGGCAACAGGAGTTTTACTTGTAAACCTCCCCTCAACTGACACACTCCTCTCCTCCAGTACTCAAGAATGTGTGGAATAGCTGAAGCTATTTATCTTCATTTTGCTGAAGACTTTCACAAGGTGTTGAAAAAATACCAGAAAACCAACCTTGAAGCAAATCTGTGCTTGCATGCAGTTTTCAGTCTTGTTATGAAATTGGGTTCACTAAGTAAGTTTAGGTAGCGACCTTCTAACTTTGAAGAGATTAAAATCTTATACATAATGTGTAATTTTATACATACAGGCAAGCAGAAGGTTTTTAATATAAAGCTGTAAAAAGTAAAGCTACCACAGTACTTTTAGAGCTTAAAATGGTAAGCTGTTCTAAAAGGAAAGATGCCATGGATATTCAGCACCAGTATTTACAACAGAAAACAGAATTCAAAACTCATAATTCAAAAGTTGGGGGAGGAAAAGCAATATGAAGAGGCTATCTACCAGCAGCAATTTTTCACTCCTTGCTTCCTTCTTTTTCCTAGAACAATCCAGACACTTGGCATTACTTTCTCAGCTGCACGTGTGGTAACAGGTGCCATAATCCATATGTAAATGTTCTCAACAGACCACGATCCAGAACTAGTGACACCTTGGGAAAACTACTTCATTCACAAGACTCTTAATCTCATGAAAAGTAATTCACACTGATCTCTAAAACTTGCAAGCTGGAGCATGGAAAGACAAAAGGACAAAACCAGCCAAGATACTCACTGACAGAGTATAAGCACAATGCTTTTCCTTATAGAAACTACAAATGAGAATGAAACTCAAAAAACACATTGCAGTTTTCAGGAGAACAGGAAGCTGTCCTACAAAAACATCAGAGTTTCAAACTAAGTCTCACAGCAGGGCAATCTTTAAGTCCTGCGCATGCCAGGATCCCAATAAAGGTGGAACCTTATAAAGGTGATTACTTAGCTTTAAGGTAATCCAAGTTTAAAACATTATTTTTAAGGGTACATTGGCTTGCAGGTTATACACCAGCACAAAAATGCGTACTTGGCCACATGCTATGAGCCAGACACAAAAACTTTGGGTTCCCCACCTCCAATTCAGTTTCCAGATGAAACATGTTAGATGTAGCCCACCCTGCCTACCTAAAAAGCTTTTCATCTATGGACTCTCTTGCCATTCAGGTGCCAAATCATGTATATTCACTGATCCATCAAGCACTTCTCTCTCCATTTTGCAACAGACAATCCAGAGACACATTAACAAACAAATACCAGGAGAGTCTGTATCATCCAATTCTGTTTGTTTTGGTGAAAATGGCAACTTGCCCAAACCCTGCTCTACTCATCCTAGATAGATGTGTGCTTTCCTCAATGCCTCAGCTATAGCAGCAGCAAACCCACACCAATATGTCACTTTCCCTTTTCCAATGCCCTTTACATGTGCCAGTAATGTCTATCACTGTGGTATCTAGCTATAAAGAATAGATACCACAGATCAGAGATGTGAGACAGTTCCTGAAAAGTGAAATGAATGCTTAAGTTTGCAGAGCATTTTGTAGTTTTGACTATTAGCTTTGATTTAGGCATTGTTTTCTCAGTTTTCTTTCACCTTCTTGTCCCCTCTCTCTCTCCCCTTGCCCAAACCAAAGGAAAGCCACCGTTACCAGCTTTCTTCTCACCAGGCAACAAACCCACTTCCTCATCCCCTCCTTGAGAGAGTATTAGTAACAGTCTATGGATGATGAACATATTGGCTAGAGCCTTAAAACTCAAATAGAAAAACAACTGTTTAACTTGATCAAGTTAAATGTAAGCAGCCAGCTACCACATGCCAGCATAAAGTTTGCCTCATCAAACTCAGCACTTCAGAATATATAAGATTACATGTACTAGCAAAAAAGTACTAATCTATCCCTGTTCAGACAAATCCGAACATACCAAAGGATTCAGCTATCTTGGGGCTGTGGACTGTGAACTTCTCATGATTCTTTGCTCTTTCTCAAGCGCTGCCAAGTGTATAAACTGTTCCCATTATTTACTCACAGATTAACAGTTGGTAAATTGGTCCCAGGGAATTTCTGAAGAATTTTCCTTATAACCATTTCCCTTGCTTACAAAAAAAAAAAAAAAAAGCCAACCACACAACGCCTTCCACCCCCAACCCCCAACCCTGAATGAATGTGAGAACTTCCTGCACTCAGAACAGCATGAATAGACCTGGCAAGTAGTCACGGAGATAGTACAGGCCCATGAATACTCTGAATTCAGCTTCTGTGCTGCCGCTAAATTAAAGGAATTCAGGAGCCTCACAAAGGCTTGGTTATTTAATTATATTATAAAATAAAAGGCTGAATCTATTAGACAGCATACGAAAGAAACCCTTTCCCCAGTGCCTGCGCAGAACAAGCAGCCCCAGTGACTCTGCCTAACCTTCTCCCTCTCCTCAGGGTGATGTCACCAGCACACTGCTGCCAGATCCAGCAGCGCTGCCGATGGAGGCAGAGCACTGCTCTACCTGCAGGCAAGAGTCCTCACCAGCTAGTCTGAGACAAGCTATGCTTCTCTACCACATGGGCTTCTTAGCTTTGCTCTTCACTCACCACGAGACTCGTGTCACTTGCAAGCAAGCTACAACTTTATTTATCTCTGTACCTTAAACCCCTAACTGGGTGAACTCATACGTCAGCATTCAAACCCTCTTTTCACTTCAAGTGCCTTCAGTAAAAACCAAAGCACACACATGAATAAGAATAACAACTACCAGTAACCGGTGAGATGCAAAAACTCGTTTTCCCTGATCATGTGCTACCTTACCCCCCTTTTTAACTAAGGAACAAATGCACTCTGCAATTTGCCTTACAGGTCATTAGGAAACAAAGAGCAGCTTCCTCTAGGAAGAGGAACTGCAGGAACTCTGAGCAACTCTGTTGCTCATCAAATCTCACAACAGCCTTACATACACAAGAGAAAACGGATAGGGCGATGTTGGGGAAGGTGATATNTCAAAATGACCCGGAGCACCGTGCACTCATTTTTACAGTTCAGCTGGCCATACTTGCAATTTGGGAACCCAGGCTGGTACACGTGAGACAGGAGCACCTCACCCTTGTGCCTTGCCGGAAAGGTGACAGCCCTACACCTCATGAAATCACAGTGAAACGCTCAGCATAGTGGCCATGCTGGCATGGCGTAATGAGACCTGCAACCAGCTACCACCGTGCTTTTCACTACCAAGAAGGGAAGCAAAATATTCCCATCCAGAGGAAAACTGCCAGGTGTGCCTGCCTGCAGACAGTCCCACAGGGGAGTATTCTCCTCAGCATCAGCTGCCGAAAGGAGAACTGTAACTCCAGTGTGGAGAAGCAAATGCACAAGAGAACGCAAAAAGACAGAACAGGATGCTTATGCATGAATGATAAGACAAGGTTTGTCTAGTATTTCATTAGGAAAACAAGGGTATTGCACTATTTCCCTGCTACAGATTAAGACATAGTTATATTCAGACATTTCTGCTACAAAAAGGTTGATGCGTTTATAAAAATGAAAAGTGGGCATAGAAGACTGTAGGCCACACCATTTGTTTTGGTATGGACAGCATCTACATTAGGTATGAAAGTCAGATATGAGTCTCCAACCATCTTTGGACAACTACGTATTTGGACAACTATATACTGCAAAGCAGTATAGCCATGTCTACAGAGAACAGTCCAAAGGATTCTCAACTGAGAACATGCTGTACATGAAAATTAGTGGATAAGAGCTAAAGTAAAACTTGAATGGGAAAAGTGTGAAGAAAATGTGAAGAAAAATGCCAGTGCAGCCAGAAATATATAGTGCCAAGGCACAGTGGCCAAAGAACCTAAGAAGAGCATGTTAAATACCATCGCTAATTAAGGACTGCCAATGTGCACAGCAACAGAACAAGCTTGAACTAACAATACCACATCTGGAAAGACAATTCCCCAACTGCAACATGGTTAAGAATCTCACAGAATAAAGAATACATAGCTGCAAGAACAATTGACCTCTACAAAAATTACAGTTGTTCTTGTGTTCACCAGTGACAAGGACACACAGAATCATAGAATATTCTGACTTGGAAGGGACCCACAAGGATCACCGAAGTCCAGCTCCTGACCTGGCACGCAACAGTCCCAAGAATCACACCCTGAAAACATTGCCCATATACTGCCTGAACTCTGGCAGGCCTAGTGCCATGACCACTTCCCTGGGGAGCGTGTTCTAGTGCCCAACCACATTCTGGTGGTTTCCTACCATCCAGCCTAAACCTCCCCCGACACAGCTTCATGCCATTTCCTCGAGTCCCGTCATTGGTCACCAGAGAGGAGATCAGTGCCTGTCCCTCAACGTCTCCTTGGGAGGAAGCTGTAGGCTGCAATGAGGTCTCCCCCTCTGTCTCCTCCAGGCTGAACAAACCAAGTTGACCTCAGCCGCTCCTCATAAGGTTTCCCCTCAAGATCCTCCACCATCTTTGTAGCCCTCCTTTGGACTCTTTCCAATGGCTTGAAATCTTACACTGTGGTGCCCACAACTGCACACAGTATTCAAGGTGAGGCTGAACCACTGCAGAGCAGAGCACGACAGTCTCGTCCCTCAACTGGCTAGTGGAGCTATTCCTGATGCACTTCGGGATGTTGTTAAGCCCTTTTGGCTGCAAAGGAACACTGCTGACTCCCATTCTACTTGCCACTGACCAGGATCCCCAGATCTTTCTGTGAGGCTTCTCTCCAACCTCTCATTCCCCGGGTTGTGTGCACATCCAGGGTTCCCACATTCCAGGTGCAGAATCTGGCATTTGCCCCTTTCAAATTCGTATGGTTGGTATGCAATCCTCTTCTGGATGGAAGTCTGAACACTGGGTTCCCAGGACCTGCCTACCAGGAACCCTACCTTTTTCAGGGCTACAAGAGGAGACTAGACTTTCCCTGTACAATACTCCCTAGCAGCACTTTCCTTACAATTCAGAAAGGACAATGGTTGTTAACTCTATGTTTTATTTAACTTGTCTAGTTGATCATGCCTAGCTTAGCTGGTGACAGCAAACATGAGAGCAGTGCCAAATGCTGAATCTCCTCCATGCGTGCTGTACACATTCCTAAAAAGCAGAAGTTTTAAGGATGTGCTGCATGTAATACCACTGTTTACAAGTCAGTCTAATGCTAAAGAATCAGTACATCCAATTCTAGGTTCAAAGGCTATAACAGCATGAACTCTTCTACCATCAGCCATAATTCTTACTATGCAAAATCAGCCTTTTTTTCCTTTATTTCATAATCAATTTACAAATTCTTTTAACAGACAACCCAAGCTATAACCCCTGCCTTTTAAAACCTGACATTTGCTAGAGATGCTCTGCTAGATAAAGAACATCCATGTGACACAAGATTTTTATTTAAACAAAAAAACCCTAAAAACTTTTCAAATGTTTATTCCTGTAATATAAAGATACAGTACACGTTAAACTACTTTAAGGTTCTGTTCTTTTTATCTCTTTTGACTACACTGTTGCCTGATCCTACATTGCTGACATACACAGACAGCAAACTGCCGAATTTGTTAGAGCCATGTGCTGTGACTCCCTGGAGACAATTTTACTTACTTATTTTGGCAGCTCTGTGTTAGCCATGCTAAAACAAATGCTCTTCTCCACAAGTAATGCAGTGGTACTGTTTGATACACAGCCTTACAGATACAGGAGCGGGAGAATGAGGAACACACAAAGAGGCCTGCTGATACATGCATATTGAAAAGAAACCCTTCAAAGTCTTCAATAAGAAGACTCAAAATGTACAAAATGGCTGAGTTGGTAAATGCAGCCAAGAATGTCCAAAAACTTCCAGTAGAAAAAGGAGGAGGGAAGTAGTGGGAAAAAAAAAGGAAAAAGGAAAAAAGGGGGGAGAGAAAAAAAAGACAAAAAGGAAAAACAGAAAAAGGAGAAAAAAGCACTGCAAAAAAAGACAAGTAGGAAAAAAGAAGGAAAAAAAATAAGGCAAAAGGGGTGAGAAGTATCTAGCTGCCTGTTCTGGGCTGAAAGTAGCTACAGTTGATCTCTGCTTTGCAATCTGCTGACACCCTCAAGACAGTGCTGTTCACAACTAAGGTGACAAATCTGCATTCCCTATTTCCACAGTCTAAGTAAGTAGTATCAGCTATTTGCCAGAACTCAAAATACACCTCCTATTAACACAGAACTGAAGCAGCAAGAGGAGCTGAAACTGTTCACACCCCAGTGGAGCACTGGAGCAAAGGATCACATCCCACCCAGTGTTGCAAACTAAACATCAAATATACCTCGGGCTCTGGCATACTGTTTTATCCAGAGAAACATTTACTCAGACACTCACAGAAGAATATGACCTAGTCCACTGCAGGCTAAAAGCTGTCTTAATCTCTGTACTACAGTATGTAGTGATACTGATCAATATATTTTCATCCTAGGTTTCAAGTACAAGAAACCGCAAGTTGCAAAATAAACTAGGATCTTTTATCACAAAGATCCAGAAAACAAGCATTCTGAAGCATTTTTCTTACAAGAGACACATCCAATACGTAACCTGTAAAGTAAAATAATTTAATGTACTCTTCTCATATTAGCAGCAATTAAAGCTGTCATTTGATTAGGAGATTAAAGAGACACACACCAAGCAGTGCTATAGTCTAATCTTCACAGGGATGAATATGCTTATACAGAGGATACCATTTTCCTGGAAGTCGTGAAATGGAAACACTTTCTGTATTTGATAGTCTGAAATGTATCACATTAATCTTCTATTTATTTACAGGGAATATACAGACTACGGGTTCTAATTTAATTGATACAGAGAAGGGGCATGTTAAGAGATAACACACATCCCCAGCAACTTCCCAGAGTTGGGACATTTCAAATATTTTCAGTTAGTCCTTTCTTTTATTAGCTAGGACACCCAAGACGAAAAGGTTAACTGCTTGCTCTGAAAGGATAGAAACGCAGGTCTACTTCTAAATAATCAATTTTTAATCCACACAACCATGCTTCTACCAAGACAGTACATTGGAAGTCCTCAACTCAGGAATAATTTTATATAATTACATACTGCACAGCTTTCAACAAACTCCTGTTGGTATTTCTGAAATGTTAAATTGCATCTCCCACACATACATGATTAAATTCTCTTTGAGATACATCCTGTTTGCAGCTTGCAAACTATCATGCTTTAGTGTTTGTGGCCACAAAATGGTACCAGAGGAAACCAAGAGCTCCTAGACTGTTAACTTCAGTTCATTAGACATGCTAGCCATCTTCCAGATGTTCCACCACTTCATTCTTTAAACTTCGTCATTAACTTCTTTATTTCAACAGACAAGCTTCATAGCATGAAAGCAAACAGACGTAGATGCAGAAAGTCAACAGTGACACACAGTAATTATGCTTGAGACAACCTAATAAGTTTCATAAGTAAGATGATTGCTCACTGATGTCCCCTAGAGGTCTGTCTGTCCCACTAAGTAACACACACACGGAACAAGGAAAAATACCTTCCTCCACCACTTAGTAGTCCTGCACTTCAGTCACAACAACTCCATGCGGAGCTACAGGCTGTGGGCAGAGGCTGGAAAGCTGCCAGGTGGAAAAGGACCTGCGGGTGCTGGTTGACAGCAGCTGAACATGAGCCAGTCTACACGCAGGTGGCCAGAAGGGCCAAGGGCATCCTGGCCTGTATCAGCAGTAGTGTGGCCAGCAGGACCAGGGCAGGGATTGTCCCCCTGTACTTGGCACTGGTGAGGCTGCACCTTGAATCCTGTGTCCAGTTCTGGGCCCCTCACAGCAAGAAGGACAGTGAGGGGCTGGAGAGTGTCCAGAGAAGGGCAACAGCGCTGGTGAAGGGTCTGGAGCACAAGCCTGATGAGGAGCAGCTGAGAGAGCTCAGGTTGTTTCAGCTGGAAGGAGGTTTAGGGGGGACCTTATCATTCTCTACAACTGCCTGAAAGGAGGGTGTAGCCATGTGGGTGGTGGTCTCTTTTCCCAGGCAGCAAGTGACAGGACAAGAGGAAATGGCCTCAAGCAGCACCAGGTGAAACTCAAGTTGGACATCAGGAAGAATTTCTTCACTGAAAGGGTGGTCAGGCACTGAAACAGCCTGCCCAGGAAGGTGGTGAAGTCACCCTCTCTGGAAGCGTTCAAGAAACAACAGGACACGGCACTTAGTGTTCAGTTGGCATTGAGGTGTTCAAGCAAAGGTTGGATTCAATGACCTTGGAGGTCTTTTACAACCTCAACAATTCTATGAATTTGAGTCAATAATCATAAAGAACTCACGATAAGGAGTCACTGGTTCAGCTGACCAATCATCTAATAAGCAAGCAGACTGCACACATAGCTTTGCTGCTTAGTAGGACTCTAAGCACATGCTTAGATGCATTAAATGCTTAAATGCAGTGCTCCTACTTACTATCTGCTGTAAGAAAAAGGTTAGAGAAGATCTGGCAGTAAGACAAAGCAAATGCTTGAATGAGAACAACAAAACGTCACTGTACACAATTCTGATCAGAAAACTCACTGTCCACTTAGATACTTACAACTTTCAAGGCAGCTTTAAAACTGATGAGAGCTGCTTAGATAGAGCTCCTCCACTGTCTATGCAAAAGCACAATTGTTGCCGGTAAGGACTTCCAAGCTTTTCTGTACCATTTATATTAGAGCCAATAATAGTTTGAACTAGGTATAGTTATTGTTTAAAGGAGCATGTAGCTTTTTTCAAAGGAAAAGAGTCAGAATTATTCTCTCAACTGAAGATGCCTGAATCACAGGTTTTGTTCTACCCTTAATGCTGCATCTACATTCTCTCCTCCCCAGAGCACACAATCAGAAAAGGAGTGGCCTGCTACTTATCTTAATTATAGGTCTTACTATCTCTTTCTCTTTGGACACAAAGCTTCACAAATCGAACAAACAGGAAGAGAAATTGCATTCAGATTACATAATGAGGTTTATGTAAATTGCACCTACAGCCCAGGGTCCTGAACTTCAAAGACATTCCAGCTCCGCGTTACCCCCTGGACCAAGGCCCATTGTTTTGTCTTTATTTAAATAAAGTTGGCATGGCATTTGGACTGCTCGAAGATGAGAAGAACTGGTTCAAGTGGCTGTTACGGGGTTTTGAGAATTATGACTCCAATCCAGAGCCCAGTAAAGTTGAAGATTCCCATTGCCACTACACAAGACCAAGAACAATTAATATCCTGCAGAGGGACAAATTTACCTCTGGCCCACAAAAACACATTGAGTTAAACGCTAAAAATCTTGCCCACTTACACAATTTTCATTTTCCTTCTACCAAGAACTAAACTAGATAAATTCGGAGAGAAAAATTCCCTGAAACTCAGTATTTTGCATCAATATGTAAATAGTTATTCTTAGCTGTCAAATCGAAGAACACACAGTTAGTTGAGCAATGAGTATTTTCAGCATCCCTCCAAATAAGTCAAAGCCAGCTGGAAGAAATTTTACTTCCCTATCGACAGAAAAAGCTTCAAAGAATAGTGTGCTATGTTGTGAAATTAAATGACTTCACTCCAGGAGGTCTTTCTTCCTGATTTTACAGCTGGCATTTTTAAATGCAATGTCCTCCAAAGAACAATTTTGCCCCCTAAATAGTGGGGGGACAGAGCAGGAAGGGTGGTACAAAACCCCCAACAGATTATGTACCATTCCCATTCTTTCACATATTTAATCACATCCATGGGAGCAGAAAGCCTCAGCCATCAGACCCCAAGGTCAGGCCCAGCTAGCTAGCTAACCAGGGAAACAAAATTGCCCCTGGTTGGGGCAACTGGCATAAAGAACTTGGACTATCCACTATATGATTTTATGTGACAGTGGCAGGGAGTACAGAGGCCTCTGGTGACCACATCCATGGTGAATAACAGATAAGACCGCAGAGGGCAATTACTGACACCACCTTCTTTAAAAAAAACAAACACCACAGTGGCTGTGCCAGCACAGACACCACAGAAAACCAGTTCTACCATTAATTTTCCCAACCTGAAATCCTGAACTGAATTTCAGCAAAACACAGTATTGTTATTCATTTAAAACCCACATACTTCCCTCCATGATGGTACAACAGCTGCTGCATTCCAAGCAGCAAGTAATGTTTTTTCTTTACGCTAACACTTTATCATATAGCACACATATGATAAAAAGTAAACTAAGAGTTAAATAAAACATATCATAAATAACAATATTTAAGTTTAAAACTCTCAGATACCTAAGGTGACTTCAGTATGTAACAGCAATCAGTGGGAAAATGCTCAATTCAAATTTGCCACGAGTTATTTTTAGGAAGTGGTATCTATGTTAAGATGCCACAGTGGATAAATGCCAGGCTAATTGAAAAAAAATAACTAATTCACAATGAATGCAGGTTATTTTCTAGTGAAAAATGTACAAATTATTCTCACAAAAAAGGCAATGCTACAGCTAATTCAACTGTCCAGAAAAGCTATTTAAGGACAAAAGTTACACAAAGAATAAAACACAGCACTTTGGAATGAAGCACAAAACTGAAAAATCTAGAATTTTCACAGAATTTTTCTGCCATAAAATTTATAGACCTTAACTATCTCAAATCTATACACAACTCTGACACTACCATGCAGGTCTAATTTTAACAGATTTCCAATCTCTCAGATGATTTTCCTAAGAAATATATCATTGCTTGTTGTTTTGGTTTTTTTTAAAAGAGGAATATGTAATGTTTCCTAAATATCCTCTGAAGGGTTTAGCGTTTCCAAATTCTTGCCTTAGAGCCAAATATAGAAAAAGTTAAGACACATTTATTTTTCCGTGAGTTTAAACCTTTTTGGTTGTTTATGAAGGTCAGTTGCAATTCTCTTAAACATCTCGGAGAAATAAAAACTAAACTGGAATCAAATGGCCAAGACAATGAAGTTTACAAACCTGAAAATATTTTGGTACACCCCACCCCACACTTTTTACTTTGTTTAAGTTTCCCCACGCAAACTGCAACTGACTTGAAGGATCAAAATCTCTTCCATTTGAATATATACACACTAAATATTTTACCAAAATACCCTCCAAAGTAACTACAGCATTCAATTCTCTGGGTTAAAGAATACAGATATTACAGAGGTACTCCAAAGAAACAGCTTCCCAGAGTGCAAATCCTCATTTGAGCACAAAAGTTTTAAAATAGAGCAATGAAACTGATTCAAGGGAAGCTGAAAACAAGTACATGAGCACTTTGATCTGAACTAAAATGCCAGTGTGCCCCCTTCCACACGAAGAAATCATGAAACACTAAAGACTAAGTCAAACTATCTTTGCTTCTGTCCAAGGCAAATAGGAGGTCAGTCTTTGGTTTCTTTTTCTTTCCGCCCCCCAATTAATACTCTAATAGCTTAAATAGTTATTCAAAATGATCACCCCTTAAACGCAGAGGGAAATGAAGCTGTAAGCATGTGAAGCACAGGTTCCCTCCAAATCAGAAAGCTGAGTATAAGAAGTAGCAGTCTCTAGGGTTTCCATCTATAAACTTCTATTCTGTGGAATTCTGTATGCATAAATTTTTCAAATTCACCTGCTTAGGCAGGTTATCTCATACATGCCTCTTTTCTACAGGACCACTTAAATAACAAATAAATATCTCTTGATATTGTTTTATAAGATGATTTTTTTTTAACTATCAAAGTAGATTTTGATAGTTAGGAAGCACACACCAGTTGCTAACACTGGATCAAATTAATCTTTTTTTTTTGTACTATTAAGCAGCGCCTTCCCAAGAACCATGTCGTGCTTTAGATGCATAGCAGTCTGTCAGTGTCCTAATAGAACAGATGGATGCTTTAATTAGAGAAGGGCGCTTAGGTATATCAGCAATTCCACCATCAAGAGGATGTTTGTACAGCTTTAAAAAAAAAAAGGAAGGGGAATAATTGGTAAAAATTGCAAGAGGGACGGTATCAAAACACATTAAGAGAAAAGAAAGGAAAAAGAATGCCATGTTCTGTGCTGCAGCAGTGAAGAAATTCAGCTCCTGGATGGACCAAATTAAGTACTACATATTTAGTATATATAGTAACTGCTATGTACATCACACTAAAATCTCCCACGTTGGTACTTAACACGTACTTAAGTTATGGATGCTAGCCAGGAGTACAACAGAATTTAAAAGTTGCAAAGACCATTGTACTTAACAGCTGTCACATACCAAAGCTCAGCTGCCGATGCACCAGCATTCCAGCATTATCTGCATGGCTCCTCCTTCGCAGGAGCCAGAGAGCCCCCCTGAAAGCTGCCTACCTCAGAAAGACCCCATTCCAACAGGAGATAAGCAGGTGGAGCCAGCCAAAGGCAATGCAACCATTTTAAACTTTCCTGCAGAACAGGACTAGAAATACCATTACCTTGGGACCGACATGGACCAAGCCCGGATTTAAACTGCTATGTAGCTGAAATGTGAGTTTCCCAAGGAGGAATATTTTAGGTATTACTTCTCTCTGCAGGAGATGCCAACACATAAATGATTACAAGGTAAAGAATGTTCATCTGAGTCACGTTAGGAAGAAAAAAAGAATAAGGATCATAGCAGCCCTAGGCAGAGGTTGTTTTTCCTTTCAGTTTCAGACAAGTTCACGGAGACCTCTCCTGTCCAATCACACCTACAAAAAGCCATCCATTCACATTAATGTGAATTAATTACTTTCATGATAAATATATGAGATGTCAGAACTATGTCAAGTGCTCCAAAAGCAGCTCTTTAGGGCACAGCTGTTTCTCCTACACTCAATAATAAAAAGAGCATCCTGGCATGCTTCCCCCCCATAACGGCACTTGGTCACCTTAAATCGAGTTGATCAATGTATTAAATAGCTGAACTGAGTTATTCACCAAGTAGCACAACAAGCAGCCAGCAATTCAACACATTCCACATACCTCTGCATTGCCAGGCCTCCGGCACCTTCTAAACTAAGCATCTAAAACCATGTTTCCATCCATCTAGCTGGAAGACTAAGTGTGACCCCAACTGCAAGCTGTACTTTTTTCAAAGAAGGTAAGCAAACACAATTGCTCAGAGCACTGCAACTGATCCTGACACAAGATATTCCCCCCCTTTACTGGACAGAACAACATCCCTTATAACCTACCTCAAGACCAAGCTAGATTAATTTTTCTTTTCCACACCTTTCTAAAAGGCCACGTGAGCCAAAAGGATCTCTTCCCAAATAACATCTGACAGCCAGATGGAAAATTAACACTCTTAATTACATCGGGCATTTCTCAGTATTCTGCCTATAGGCAGTCACCTACTGAAAAAGTGATATATTTGATGACACTGGCAGGTGCAGAAGCCCTATGTCACATCAGGGGGCAGAGAATTTAACCGTGGCCAAGTGCCAGAATCAGAAACAACATCACCTTTCATCACTAAAACAAAAAAGCCTCAAACATTCATTGTACTGAACCAGTCTTCAAGACCAGGATCATATTACTCAAGCCCCTTGCCATGCAGAAGCTCCAGAACACAGCACTGCATATAATTCCATGCTTATTTTTGATCTAAAACAAATAAGCTGGTTTGCAGCTTTTAATGAGATTGTTGTATTAGTCTGTTTTTCCTTCTATGTGCAAATTATCAATACGCCAAGGCCACTGGGACAACAATTACTTTTACGAAGCAATAAGGAATACTATAACCTGTTTGCAAGAAGTCTTCTGGATCACAGCCACCCCTGAGGTTTTAGGAATAGTTTAGGAAGTCTGACCTAATCGGTCTCCCAGCGACAATATCATGACTATAATTGCGCTATGGATTCTTACACAGTTCCATAACTCGGTCACACAGTATCTCAGCAGAAAGCTATTTAACCATGTCCTTTTAGAGATTAAGTATTTCAAACTTTGAGGACAATATCTTTTGTTAAGATAGATTTCAACAGAGAGAAAAATTGACATGCCTGACCAATCACTAATGCCCAGTTTTGCTCAAATTGATGCTACAGGAAGTAGGATCAGCCCCTTAAAGCTGTAAGGGAATTTGCTTTAGCAGTACTGTTATCCATTTAATGCTTAAGAGTCAAGACACTGACGAAATCAACCACATTCACACTCTTAAGGAAGAAAATGAGAGGAGACACCAGAATAAATATGCACTAACCACATTCTGAAACAAACCAAGGCAATGTACAGGAAGCACTTTTACCTTCTCAGTGTCCCATTTTGGTTTTGAGGGTTTTTAAAAGACCAGATATTTCATCTCCGGAATATTTGTGGACAGCTATTCGTTAGGAAAACTGTTTTGTCATAGCAGAAAAATCTGATTCTCTGCAGTTCTCCTAGCAATAATTTTTTTAATCTGTGTTTTCCAGATTCCACAACAGAAGAAATTACCAGCCTACAGCAATCACTAAAACTATTTGCTACGTCTTATGTGGAATTTGTAATGGTAAGTTTCAGTACAGTCATCTTCCAGTCTTAAAACTGTCTCTCCTCAGAAATAATAAAATAAAAAAACCAAAGTCATCACTTTGCCCTCTCCTTTTCTCCCCACTCCAGGGGGATTAAGTGAAAGAATTCCTTTTAGAAGCAATGCAATAAATCCAACCTAGGTTTATGCCATTTCACATCAGTACAAGACCAGTATCACCAAATTCTACTGAGACAGCTTGCAGGAAATTACAGGGATCGAGATGCTAGTGGTTCTCTGTCCATTGGGACAAGCCAGGCTGCTTAAATCAACGAAGTCCTAGGCAAACAGGAAATCACTGCTCTAAAGCTTTCCTTAGGGTATGATCCTGGAGGATCATTTATTAAAAAGGTATTTCTCCTAAGCAAAACACTTAACTTTGGGGCCAAAAAAATTGCTCCTCTTTCCAGCATAATTTGGTGTGTATTCTTTTTAAGTGTCTCTCCTTCCCCTCCTTTCATCTTCGGGTTGTGTGTGTATAAAATAAGGAAGTAGAGACAACTTGCCAAGGCAGTTACATGAAATCAGTATGATTACATGTCAGTACTATTTTCTTAGTTGTTTTTGGCTGGTCTGGTGCCTTAGATGCTGCAACCTTTCTGTTACAAGCACCTGATCACAGGTGTTTTAGATGTTGATCACAGATCCCCTCAAAGAGATAAGGATTTCAAAAAATGCTGCACTTTTGAAGTAGAGGCATACTTGTTAGCATATGAACTTGCATAAGAAATTTGCATTAATTTAATCCTATGTATGCTCACAGAAATATCCTTCTAACCAGTAGTTTTGTATAAGGACGTCTAAAATGTACGAGCTATGTGAGCAGTCAAGACACCGAAATAAAACAGATTTGCAACATCCTCATTTAGCATGTATAATTAATCATTTAATGCATTAAAACTACATGCAAACAGGCTTAACTGTGTGTAAGACTTCACTTTGTTTCCTGATTGTGTTTTCTTTAGAATGCATCCTGTTAGAAAAGGAGGCACACAGCTCTCCCAATTTAAAACACATGTGTGCATCCCCATTTAATGGTGGGGTGGGACTGGAAATAAAGGAAGCAACATCCAGCATCACCTGCTGACTTCCATCCTCAAGAGCAGGCAGAGAAACACAAAAGACCACAATCATCATCTGAAAAAAAAAGTATTTTAAGCTACTTTCTAACCCCAATGCATCTAACCTATTTCTGTCAATTCCTTTAACAAATACTACTTTTGCACTTGTTCTGCCAGGGTCATTGTACAATCAGAAAAATCTGAAGAAAAGCTGAACTGATCACTTGCCACCACTCCCACATTCTCTTCTGAATAAAGAAGGGCACTTATCCAGCAGAGTGTTCTCCTTCCCACCCCACCATTACCAACTCCATTTGACATTCAGCAGAATTGACTCGAGAAAAGAATTTCTGTATTTTTCAGAGTTAAAGCACTGAATTCTCAGGGTTTATTGAAGGACCATTCTGCTCAGCCCAGCAAGGGGATGGATGGCATGTGCTACTTTGCTAGCATGATCTCATCTCAGGATATCATATTTACCTGTTTCACAGGAAAACTTATAACGTATTTGAATGCATACCTGGACATTAAACAATGTCTTCTTTTTGAAGAGACATACAGGATAGTTAAAACCCCAGAATTTCTGAGATTACAGTAAGTCTTTTACACTAACCAACTCAACTGACACACAAGGTATTTTTAAACCTCCCTAAAACTGCAGAAGGTTGCGTAATTACAACGTGGGAGCTAACTTTTCCACTCAACACTCTCCAAATTCTGTACTGTATGTTGTAACAGTAAAGCTGCATTACAAAGCTTCTCCCTCTTCATTATAAAGGTTTTGACCACCCCACTTCCGAAGACCATGACCTGTGCTTCCCCTGCTTCCCTCGCTCACTGCCCTCAACCTCCCAGTAAACTCCCACCACTCTAACGGGAAAAACTGATGCCAACAACGCGGAAAGCCAAGCGCAGGATTTTGTTTGCAGGAATGCACCGCTCTCAGCTCAGGCATCTGCGTGCCCTGTACTGTTGTAACCTATTTCAAGGAGCAAGAACTGCGCGGGGCTTCCCCCTTGGGAGCGAGCCGCCCCGTGCCCCCGGCTCCGCGCTGGGGCGGGCTCGGCGCTCCCCGGAGGGAGCACGCAGCTCCACTAAACCGTGAGCGAGCTGCCGGCATCCCGCAAACATTTGGAACAAACGGCCTTCGACCTCCCGTGCCCCGCAGCGGCACCGATGCAATTCCTCGTCACTAGGGAAAGCAGTAGTAGATTAAGGCTGATTTAACCTCGAACACCCAGTGCCGCTGCTGGGGACGGGAAAACAACACAAGCGCGACCTCCATTACCGAGGCGCTGAAGGAAGGGAAGGCTGCCCTGGACACAGCCCTGAAGCAGCCTGAGCGCCGCTGACTCCCGGCTTCTCCCGGCAGCCGGCTCGGGGCATCGCTTCCCGCCGCCGCCGGGGACCTCCCGGCATGGCCCCTCCCCGGCGAGGCGCGGAGACACCCGCGGGCCGCCTTCGCTGTGACAGGAGGACAGCCCCGGGCAATCTTCCCCGTGACAGGGGATAGCCCGGCGGAGGAGCAGCGCCTAGCCGCCCGCACGCCCTCCGCTCACCCCGGCGACCTCCGCGCCAACAGCCGGAGCAGTGGGCGCGGCTCCCGCCCCTTCCCCACGGTCGCCCCCCGGCCCCGCTCACCGGCGTAGAAGCGTATGAGGCAGCCGGTCTCCGAGTCCATGCCCTCCTCCTGCACCCGCCACAGGTCCCGGAAGCCCAGCTGGGAGAGGTAGTCGTTCTGGATCTGCAGCGGCTTCTCGTGGGCCTCCAGCCGCCGGCTAGTCTCCCCGTGCAGCTGTACATACAGGGCGGGCGGCCCCGCTGGCTGCTCCCGCCCGCCGGCCGCGCCCGCCGGCACCCCCACTGCCCGCCCCGGGAGCAGCTCCTCTGTGCAGGGGGGGTCCCGGCCCGGTCCTGCACCTGCTTCTCCCACCCCATCGGGGGGCGCCGGCTCCACCTCCAGCTCGTCCGAAGAGGACGAGCCACCGCCGCCACCGCTGCTGTAGGGGTCCAGCCGGTCGGAGACGCTCTCGGCGCTGGGGCTGAAGCTCTCGGTGTCGGAGCCGGTCGGCCCCAGCTCCCCCAGCAGGGAGGGGCAGGAGAGCGGCGGCCCCGCAAGGTACAGTTCGGCCGGCGGCGCCCCGGGGCTGAAGTCGGAGGGCGCCGGGCTCGGCCGGCCGCCGGCCAAGTCGCTCTCCTCGGCGGCGCTGCACAGAGGCAGGCGGTCGGGCCGCGCCGCTTCCCCGCAGCCTCCTCCGGACAGCCCGCTCCGCGTCCCCCGCCGGCTCCTGGGCTTCTCGTCCGGCTGCGGCCGCAGCGCCTCGGCTGCGGGCTCGGGCGGCGCCTCGGCGGGGCCCGCCGGCGGCTC
>WAAE01008421.1:23511-97107 GCA_013400495.1 Nicator chloris
CGGCGGCTCGGGCGGGGGTTGCGGCGGCGGCGGCGCGCCCGCCTTGCCCAGCACTCGCACCACGCTGCTGCCGCCCCGGTGGCCGAGCTGCTGCAGCCGGGCGGCCACCTCGGCCGCCGTGGTCTCCAGGGTGCAGAGCACCGGGCGCAGATAGCAGTTCATGTGCCGCTCGTAGACGTGGACGCAGCCCCGCTGCAGGTCCCGCCGCACCCAGTCCCGCTCCGGGGGCTGCAGGGGCTGCAGCTGCCGGGGCGGCTTCAGCAGCAGCAGTGCCTTCCTGTCCAAGCTGCGGGTGCCCAGGGAGGGGGCCGGGGCGCCGCCGGCAGACGGAGAGGCGGTGGAGAGGTTCCTCTTCAACCTCCCCCGCCGCAGGAGTAGGGAGTTAGCGCTGCCGGCCCCGCCGGGGGCCGCCGGAGTCCCGCTGGCCGCCAGCGCCGCGGGAGGAGCGAAGCCGCCGGCTCCCCCTCGCCTCCGCCGCGGGCCGCCGGCTGCTTTGCCGTCCAGCTGCCCGCCGCCGCCCGACGGCTCCGCGCCGCTCTCCGCCTGACTTCTCCTGCCAGGGGAGCCGTTCTCCGGTTCTCCCCGCCCGCTTCCCGCCGCCGGGGCTTCTGTCGCTCGCTGCTGCGCGGGCTCCATCGCCCGCGGGGCCGGGGATGCCGCCGCCGCCGCCCTACTGGGAGCGCCGCTCGGCGCGGCGCGGGGGGGCCGAGCGGAGCGCGGCGCCGCGTCCCGGGGGTGGAGGGGATTACGTAGCAGCCGCGGGAAGCATTCCGCCGGTGCCCGGCTCAGTCCCGCTGCCCGGCTGTCGCCAGCGCCATTAGGGAGGGAGGGAGGCAGGCGAGGAGCGAGCGATCCCGCCGCCGTCCGCCGCTCCCCGCGCGCGCGCGGCTCATGAATATTAACCAGCCCACGGGGAGCGAGGGAGGCTCGCGAGGGTGACGCCACCGCTCGCGCGGCGGGGCGGGGTCTCGCCGATAAACACAGCGTGACTCCCAGCCGGCCCGGGCGGCGCGCGGGGGCCGCTGGGAGCTGTAGTCCCGACGCGACCGCAAGTCCCGGCAATCCCGCGGCTTCCCGCCCGCTCCGGGGGCCGCGCAGGCTCGGGAGCGCGGGCGGGAGGCGGGAGCTCACTGCCGGTGTCGCCACTCCCGATGTTGCCACTCCCCCCCGCTGGCCCGTGAGGTATAGCCTGCCGCTGCCGCCCGTCACGGCGCGGGGCTGAATCTGTGTCAAAATTATTCCGGGACTTTGTCCCACGCTCCATGACTGTGTTCCTTCGGTCTGCTGAGAGGGCTTGGCAGGTCCAGTGACGGCGCTCAGCCCGCTCTGCCCAACCTGACACGTTCTCTCCCTTGGCAGCCTCGGCGCGGAACCCAAGCACTGAGCCCAGGCAGTCTTCCCCTCTGAAGAGGGAGATGATTTCTCCAGATCCAAGATGGAGAAAGACATGGAAATGTGGGTGGAAACATCTATGTGTATATGAGCGCACATACTGTAAAAAGAGCTGCTTTGTGAGTAGACGCAGAGAAGGTTTCAGTGCTCTTAGTCTGTCATTGTATTTCAGGGATTAAACTTACCTAAGATGCCTACTTGTAGAAAATTGCTGAGAAGCAGCCATCAAATAGAAACATTTTTCAAAAAAAAAAATGTCCCGTGATTTAAAACAAATTACTGAAAAGGAAAATCAGATATGTTCCATTAGCAGTGTAAAGATGTGAGGTTTTATACTGCGGAGGACACAATACTATGGAATTCAGAGAAATCTCTTATGCTCCTGGAAATGTTTTAGCTGAGTAATGCCTGCTGCATGGGGCTGTGACTGTTTGAGATCTCTCCTTTTTAATGCATTTTGTAAAATCACAGCAAAGCATCTTGCCAGATATTCATGAAAAATGCAATAGACTGCAATAAATTGGAAGTTCTGGGCAATTGACCAGTTATGTCAATATTGGGGGAGATAAATCATCACTAAGAACCCTGAGATAAACACTTAGCAAAACATTATTTTTAGCTGCTCAGTCTTTTTACTGCACATGTGTAATATATGAACCCCAAAATAAACCAGAACCATAATAAAATTAAGGTTTACCTATCCTAATAAAACATTTCTCCACACTTCCACGTTACTGTGTTCATACCACATAGAAGCAGATAAAACAGGGCACAGAAAACAGGTATTCCCCAAAGATTTTACAATGTAATCGTGTAGCTGTCTTTTAAACCTTTTTTGTAACAACAAAGCTGATGTTTACTATGTGTGAAAACCACCCACTTTCTGAACTGCACAATCTGCAAATTAACTGGTCTGATTGTGGAGTTCATGCAGAGCCATATCTAGAGCTGTAATGACCAGCCGGAACTTTGGAATTCAAGAGCAGAAACTGACAGAAGATT
Organism: Nicator chloris; assembly: GCA_013400495.1. Lineage (NCBI taxonomy): Eukaryota > Metazoa > Chordata > Aves > Passeriformes > Pycnonotidae > Nicator > Nicator chloris. Next base: position 25,906 of record WAAE01008421.1, read on the forward strand.
GCAGCAGCACTTGGCCTTTAAAGACTTAAACTTGTGCCCAAAACCTCCTCTGCCAGTAGCGACAGGCAGCTGAAGTCACAACTAAGTAGATGAGCTCCGGTTCTGGCTGTTTGATACATTCTGCTTTATTTCTAGTGCTTTGCACCACCCTTGTGCCACCTAATTCATAGAGGTTATACCAGGTCCCCTGATTTAAATGTGTGAGAGAAATGTTCTACATGCAAACACACACACACTCAGAAGGAGACAGCAAGCTCTAGGGACATTATTGTTAATGATGATAACTTGAAATGTTTCTAGCAAACAGTTTCCAGCCCTTCTTTTCTTTGGTGGGAGTGGCGAGAGAGATCTACCTTTCTCAAACTGTTCAAATACCTGAATGTTCATCTACACACAGAAAAAGTCCAGAACATAGAACCAAAGAGACATCTCCTGAAGCTTCCAGTTTTCTCCCTTGTGGCTGGAGATACCACATCCTACATGTTAGTGAGGTCCCCCTAACACAGCAGATAAACAAGCTGAACATCAATTTGAAATGAGCTCAGCTGATTTGTCCTCTGCCCTAGCTGGAAGGCTGTCCCAGGGCCACCCTGTCCTCCCTGTTGGGAAATTCCTTCCAATTTTTGGCCTGAATTTTACACATGGGTAGTCTATGCACATTTGCTCACATGCCAGCATTGCATTGACCTTTGACTCAAATAGCTGTGTTGGTTTTTTTTAACTCCAGAGCCTTTACCCCAAGGTGCTTAGAAGCAGCAACAGTATTCCCTGGCAGCCTTTGTTTTCTCTCTTGGGTAGACTTAAACACACTCTTGTTGTGTCCTCTGAGGGCATAGTTCCCATAGTGGAGGAACACGCAGTTAAGGTCATTTGGACAGCTCTGGGCCAGATCCTCCATGGTATTGCCACAGCTCTGGATTTTCTCCGTGAGTCCGCACGAAGCAGCTGCCGTCTGCGATACAGCTCGGAGAAGTGGCCAGGGACTGAGCTGACCTCTCTCCCTCTTGCCAGGCTACCTCACCACTGCCAGCAGCCTGCTCACGAACGGCTTTATGCAATTAGAAAACAAAGTAGCTGTTCTAAAGTCCTGAGGGGGGGAGGTTGTTGGATTTGTCTCTGCCCTGTGAAATTTGTTCAGGAGCAGAAGGCTGCACTGAGGCTCCCAGCATCCTATGAGTCCTGAGTTGAGCTGTGAGAAGAAAAGGCAGCATGTGGTTGATTTTCATACTTTGCTGAATATGAGGTAGGCAGTTTCTGTAGTGGCCTAGCACCTCCGAATGTTAGCAGTATCCGGCCTGGTTATTTTTGCATTGTGCAGGGAAGTGTGCTTGAAATCTCTAAGTATATGCATATTTAAATTGAACTTTCCATCTTATGAGAAAACCCTGCTATTTTCTATTTCCCAATGTCTCATATATACTCTTAAACTCCCCTGAAATTGTGATTTTTGATAGGGATTAACTGGTGTTGTCAGACATGGGAATGGAGTTTATGAAATTGATGTTTGACAGGAGGAAGTGGAAGGGTGAAATACACATTTCCCTTTTCTAAAGTTGGATTGATGACAGCTGTTTGGGAGACAGGTAAAACGAAACTGGGTGGTTTGCAATCTGCAATTTTCCGACCAGACTCGGGCAATCTTGAGTTTTCTGATTACAGAAGCTGGCAACAAAAAATGAGGGAATAAAAGTAATTTATCGCAGATTACTATAAATTACTCCATACCAAAACTCTTTATTCTGAATGAACAGATTATACACTCACACACAGAGGTGCAGGAAAATGCCAGAGGGTCTTGGAACTGCAAGAAGACTTGTGAGGACAGTGTTACATCCAGAGTTACCAGACCTTATCTGAAATCCTCACAGAGGCTAGAGCTGTTGTGATCTTCAGTATCTACATTTCTGCTGGCAGCTGCTACGGCTGGAAGAGGAGGCATCAGGCTCTGTACACATCCCCAGTGCTGACTGAGTAACTGCAGTGGTGCTTGGAGCATGTTAATTCCTGCTCAGCCTCTTCTGAAATCTGCCTCCCCCAATTCTCTCAGATTCCTTTAAAGCCCTCAGGGATACACTGTGGTGTTATTAGATGTTTCTACAAGGGAAGGGACAGATTATAGGCATCAGCTGATGTCTGTGGTTTTCCTTACTCTTTCACTGTGAATGTAGAAGAGAGGACCAGGTCCAACTTTGATTCATATTGCTGCCGGTTCTGTTCTGTTCTTTTTTAGCATTATATCCCTTCATTTCTGGTAACATCGTGGTTTAGCTACAGTTAATACTTTGCCAGACAATTCAATGTCTGCCTTATTTGTTCTGTCTAGTTTTTCGGCAATGTCTGCTGCAGTGGGATAGTAAACAGCTTTTGTAGACTCAGTTTTACCATGAACTATACTCAAAGGGATTTTTTTTTTTTAGTTATATCAAATACATAGTGAACACCCAGTTTCAGTTTTGTTTTCAAAGATATAATTGCAAAATAATATGCCATCATTAAACAGGAATTGCTTTATCCCCAGTCCTTGACTACAGAAAAATTGACTGACAAGTCAGTTCTGGATCCAAAGCTGAGTGCTGAGAAATGCTAGTGTGGGAAAGGTTATATTTATACTTTCTCTGCTATAAGTCATCTTCAGTGATGCTGCTAAATGTTCATGTGTGTTTCAAGAAGGTATGAATCACTTTAGTGATTCCAGTTAACGTGTGAATGTGGAGAGGGAGCTTAGAAAGAAAGGATTTAATGTCCTTCAACCCTGCAGTGTGTTAGGGAGCCTACTCAGCTCTCTTCTTTAGTAGCCTGATTTTGTAGTAAAGGAGAATTTTTCTACAGATGACTAAGCAAGAGACTTATTTCAGTGTCAAAATGCTGAAACAAAAGACATTTGCCACTGTATATGTAATTCACAGACCAGGAGGTGGATGAGCAAAGAGACCATGTCAAGTTGAACAATATAGTAAGAATAACCTTCTTTCTAAAGAGAAATTGAATGTTGTCATATGGAAACTGTTCTCAAAATAGTATTTTATCAGTAGGGATTAATTTCACTTTTCAAAATGCTAGGTATGCACCTGTGCCCCTCATTCATATTTGCAATTGCCATAGCTGTAGGAACGAATTGGATATACAGATAACAAGGAACTGAAATTTTATGCTGATTGTTGCTCCAGCTGTGAACTTGAGCACAATAGTGTCTGTTGTGTTCCATGGCAGTTGTGCTCATCTTGGCATGTGAGGCCTTCAGTGTAGTAAGGTATTTCAGATGGTGCTTATTGAGGGAAACGTTTACTTTTGAAAGTGTTCTTATAGTGAGGATATGATTAAGAACTATTCTCGAACAGGGAAGTTTCCATTACTCAATGCCTGAAATATAATTTAAAGGCTGTAAGTGATCTTACAGTTGTCCTTTTGTTTATATGTTCAGTAACACTGGATTCCTGTGATCTGGGAGCTTATTCGTACCTACAGCTCCCTAAATAATTTTCAGCAAGGTTTGATCTGTATTTCTGATGCCAAAACCACTTCCATACATGTAGTATCAACACTACTACGTGTTCTTCAGCAGTGCACTTCAAAGCATGTTACAAACAAGAGTAAGCGTAAATATTTTCATAATATGGAGAGAGGAGAAAAGAGGCAGGTGCCTTCTTGGCTGCACATTAGACCCCTCTCAAGGTGATAGGGACAAGTCAGGTCCCTGTGTTCTGAAAGTGGAGTACCAGGCTGTGAAACTTCCTTCTTGCTGAACTAGAGTCCTGTCCCAGCTCCCTCTGGGCAGAGGGGCTGGATCCCGGTGCAGAATCCGGCTGTAAGGTTGTTCAAGTGACAGTGATTCTCCCTTGCAGTACTTGGCCACTTGAATTTCAGTTTCTTTTAGAGCTAACCTGTATTGTTTTCAGCAAGGCAGGGTTTTCCTAAGCCATCAGCAGCGGTGTGGTGTGGAGATCCTTTGATTACACAAATGTTTCCCGTTGTGACATGCACAGGCTGGACTCTGGTTAGCATTGCAGTTAAACAGTTGGGAGGTGCAGCTTCCTTAGCAAATTTTGGAATTTCTTCTCCAGCACAAACTTCTTGTTCCCATCATCTGAAGAAAGAAAGAAAACAGCAGCACCTCCATTGCAGTTCAAGGCAATGAGCAGCTGATCCTGAGTTAACTGTGTGGCTGAAAGCCACGTGCAGAGGAACCAAATTTGAGGAAAAGGAAAGGAAAAAAACCTCAGCTTTGTTATACCTGGATTGATTACAGGTCTATGTTATACCTTCTAGTGTTATATTAGATACTGGGGTCAAATTAAACCAGCCTTTTACAGATTTTGCTTTTAATTTGTGTTGATACTATTTGCAAAGCCAGACCTTGTAATTGCCAGTAGACTCAGCAACCCCATACACTAATCCTCTTACTGTGTCTTTGACTCTTCCATTTTAAGCTATTTGTTTTGTTTGTTGCTTTTTTAAAGAAAGAGAGCTTTGCTGTCTGCTAGATATTAAAGCACTAAAAGATTCTCTTCCAGAACTTTATAAATCCTTCCTTGTAATTATTTCTTTTTATCTTACTTCCTCATATGGCGTCCTAAGCCCTTTTTGTTTCAGAGCTCTACAACTCCTCAAGGTACAGTATTCATCACTACTGATAGAGATGGATTAACTAGGATCCATTAAGCTGCAGCCAACACAGTGACTTGAATGTGATGATTTTACATAATGCCCTAAATAGCATGACTGGCGCATTTGAAGTGACCCAAGAGAGTCCAACGTTTTTGGTATCAGCTTTTCACGAGGTTAGTCATCTCACATTAATTCCCTCGTAAATATCTTGGAGGAAGGATACTGTCTGTTGTTTAAAGGCTGTGCATAAAGCCCTTTCATGTGAGGCTGAGGATATGTTTCCGCCATAGGGCAGGTTTGGCAACGAAGTTGACTTAGAAAGGTCATGCCCCTGCTCACTTGTATTTGCCTCTTCTGCGTGGTGTGTTGCCACCACGGTGTGCTGCCACCCCGGTGTGCCACGATGATGGGAGCAGCGCTGCCAGCAGGGTAAGGGGAATGTTCTGCATTAAAACAAATTGTGCCTGAAGAATCTCAGGTATCCCTTCAATACAGTAAGAATCTATCGCATTAATGCAAGTTATTTATTTGTGAATGTCATAAGCACAGAAGTGAGAATAGCACAGGGGAAGCTAAACCCTCAAAATACGTGTTAGTGATGATTTATCCTAGTACAGAGGACTATCAACAGCTGCATCTACAGTACTTTACTTGAAGTATAAACAAAGATGCACATTATGCCCTTTGAAGGAGCCTTTTTAAATTTATTTCTTCAGCACCGAAGGTGTCTCTTGTTAAGAATAAACATAGAAATCCTCCAAGGAAATTAACAAAATAAAGCCTGATACAATTAAAATATTGGCAGGATCAACTTAGAAGTTAATACTAAAACAGCTCGCTGTCACTTCTATGGCTCCCCAGGCACCCCTCTCAGAAGGGCTTTCAGTAAATCTGTAGGGACCATATCTGAGCTTTGATGAAAATGACCATAAGGAGTTAAATCTAGGAGGTTTTTTCCCTCCTTATCTGTTCTAGTGACAAAATACCCATTGGCTTCTAGGCTGGCAGCCATGAACTTGTGTGCAAAATCGCTTTCCTGTGCCATGTCAGCAGCAGATGAATGTGGCTACCAAAGGTGCCTTGGCTTCAGAGCTCCACCCCTCCCTTGCACACTCGCTCAGCCATTCCAGCTATGACTGCGTAGTCACAGGGCTGTGACACGCTGGTGCATGAGATTAAGAGAGCTCTTAGTAATGCACTGGAACGATGGGAATGGGCTTGGTATTCATGGGTGAGGCTAAACAAAACTTCCAGGAAAATGAGTCTATCACTTCACTGACAGATCGTGTGGCTCCCCATACAGCAACCCACAGTGGGGGTCACTGTGGTGCCCTGCTCTGTGCTCTCTGTCAGTCTGTGCAGAAGCTGGCCTGGGACAGTCAGGAAGGGAAAACATAGGAAAGGGAGGACAGCTAATATTTTAGGATCCAGGTTTGACTGAGGTGAAAGCGTGCATTGTTAGGTTTGTAGATGTTGGTCAGGATACACCAAACTACAGTCATGTGTATATAATTGGCATCCAAACTCTTTCAGAGGCAGCAGCATCCTGCTTTTGGCTTTCTAATGGTGTCCTTTGTTGCTTTCTAAGTGCCAATCTGAATGCTCTGTAAGACTACCTGTTCTGGCCAGAGCAAGGGTAAAAAACAGGTTCTCCAAACTGATGTGAGAGTTTACTCTCATTGCTAGAGTAGAATAAGCTCTTAGTTTTCCCAAATGCATACATGCCCAGGCACTGTCACTGGCAGCATGTTCTCCAAGATATTCAGTGCCTATGATCTAAGCACTCTGCAGATCAAGACATGCCTTGGGGTTAAATTTTCATCAGCCTCTTCATAAGACAGGCAGTGAACCCATTGTGAAAACCCATTGGTGGCCTCCACACAGTTGGGAAATGCTGCGTTTGAAAGTCAGCCGGATTTTTAGGAACATTGTTTCTGCCAACAGGTACTGATAACCTGCTTTCATAATAATAGCACAAACTTTACCTTCCAGCAGCCTGACACACTTCTTAGCCACACCAAACAGATCTGTCCTGCACCAGCAGTGGATCTGGAACGCCATACTGCCAGGAACCAAAGCTTTCCAACATCCACTTTCTGACCAAAAAAAAAAAAAAGGTGGTGCACAGGGTGAAGAGTTTTCCTGCAGAGTTGAAGAGGCAGAGAGGTGGAGCTGCCTTGGTATCTCTGACTGTGAGCAATCAGGCTTTTGAAAGAAGCCCTGCGTGGTGGGCTTTTCCAGGAGGTTGGTCCATAGTCCAGCACACAAAAGCCACCAGAGAGCTCTTCTCCACAGCGATTGCAGTCAGGCTGCTGGCCAAAGTTCACATCCGCCACAGCTGGGCTGCAGGCGTTTCTGGGTGGTAGCCAAGTATTTTGTGTCCTACCATTCTTGGCTGCCCTTTTATATTTTCTTCATATCAGATCCCAGCATACAAGGAACTTGCAGCGGATTTTTGGGTGACTGCTGGAACCCATTTATCACATCATTCCCCCGCATGGTGGCATTGCTTTCAAAAAGTATCCGCTAATTCCCAGAGTGTGATGTGTTGTTCTCAGGTGCTTTAGCCAGAGTTCTGCTGCCTCGAGAGAGCATTTCCCACCAGGCATGTCTGCTCCTCTTCACTTACTCTGAGAATGAATGCTCTTCCAGATCAGATGGGCCATGGAGGTCTCTGAGACCAGCAACCCCCCTCAGAAGCTCTCAGGGAAGCTGTGTAGGAACATGCAGCTACTAGAAAGGCTCTGCTGCCTCCCCTTCTGTCATCAGTGGTGCAGACCAGCTGTCAGAGGGGTGGTCACACTACTCTGGAGTCACCATGGAGTGACAGAGGTCAGGCAGGCACAAATGCAGGCTGCTCCATGACCATCCCTGAAGGGATGCACTGACTGAAGAAAGCCAAGGAATTTGGAAAGCCTCTGTATGCGATGCCTAAGGAACACATCTCACTACAGAGAGGAAGTATTGGTAAGTGATGTGCATTATGGTGGATGACCTCTGGGCCTCCTCAGGTCACCCTTCCAGGAGCAGGGCGAACGTCGAAGTGAGATCACATCACCCAGGGCCTCGCAGTGCACAAAACCTCAGTGAAGTTCTGGCAGGCTGGAATTAGCAGGCTGAGTCACTCAGCCAGGAATCAGTTGTCAATGTGGTTGCTGTTGAACGAGTGTAACGACAGATTGTCAAATATCTAAACAAGGGCTGCTTTTTTGGCAAGAGTCGGGATACTGAAATGATTTGTAAATCATTTGCAGGATTTCCTACCTACATCTTGTCAGCAGCATAAGTGGATTAGACTACTGGTCCTTCTAGATAGCATCCTGCTGCAAGGGGGTTGTTACCACACACTTCAAGGAAATATGAAAGGACAGTGATGGTAGATGGTGGGGGATAGCCAGTCTCAGAAACCTATTCCCAAAATTGTAGTGATTGGAAGCCGGATTTACCCCAGAAGCATGAGTATAAATCCCTTCCAAAGCTCTTGTTTATTTTTATGCATGTATTAGCAGTCCTCTTTTGCCTCCTGCAAAGATTTTGGTTGTGATGGTACTAGGTAGGAAGGGATTTAGCCAAGTAATTGCATGCTGTGTGAAAAATTTATTTCCTTTTTATCAGTTTTAAATGCATCTTTTTTCAATTTAATTGAATATTCCTTTGTGTTTATACTGTGGAAGGGAAACCAGCAGCAGGTATTTGTGAGTGGATTTGCTGGACAGGGGCTGGGATTGTTTGCCCACTGCTCCAAACCAGGGGAGTGAACGACAGAGTGAATAGGCAAATTAAGGATTCTGGTTAATCAAACTCAGTAGTCATTTGGAACAAAGAGAAAGTCTTAGGGGAGTTTGTCCTTACAACACACCCATATTTTTTTCTCTGCCTCCCTTCCCCCTTTTTTTTTCAGGAATGGCTCAATACAGTATCTTCTGAGAAACTTACCAATTTCTAATTGAGCAAGCTAGTGGAAGGTATCCCTGCTCATGGCAGGGAGGTTGAAAATAGATGATCTTTAAGGTCCCTTCCAACCTAAACCGTTCTGTGCTTCTGTGACTAAAAATCAAGGCAAAAATCAAGGCAAAATCAATCAAACACCTTAATCCTAATGCTTTCTCCCAGTTGTAAAACAGTCACCAGAACATCCCTTATTAAAGGGGCTAATTAAGTATGATCCCTTTTTCTTTCTTGTAAAGGTTATTGGAAAACAACCCAAGCATCATCTTTGTTATATTTTTTGCTGAGAAAGTTCCTTCTTTGTCAGGGGAATGGTAATTGTGATAGCAAGCTGCTTCTGTTCCCAAATTCCCTGATGTGCTGGGGTCATGTTGCATATTTGCACTCTCCTTTAACAAGGAACAACAATACAGACAGAAGGGCTTATTTTTGGTGTCACTACATTTAGAGCAGATGTTACAGGCTCAATTATCCTGGTACTTCAGCTGTAACATTGCATTATTTTCTAAGCTCCATATCTTTGGCTGAAATTGTTTTGTTGGAAGACACTGCTTTCTGAAAGCTGGTACTTCTGCTCCTCCACTTAGTATAGCCTGACAGCTACCTTCAGTAAGCAAATTTATAATTTTGGATTGCTTCTGCACCACAGCTACAAATCACATCGAATGTACTGCTGAACAAAATACGTTTTATAATGTGGAGCATCTGCCCATTATAAGAATATCCAGCATTTTAACACAGGATCATTAGTCACCGAGAGTAAATTGGTAAGTTATCAAGTCCTGCATATTTCATTCAGAGTTCAAAAAAACCCTACTTGTGTAATGAAGGAATATTCTAAGTTCAGCACCCTCATGGTATAGTTGAGTATCTCCATATATAACAATATTGTGAAACAGAAGGACACGTCCTGCAGCTCCTGAATCACAGCCTTGAAATGCAGCATGACAATCATTTCATTTTGAGGCCAATGGTGATAAGCTCTGTCAGCACGGTGAGTAATTAGAAGGAATAGGGATCACTTGACTCATCTTTTCTTCCTGCCTTTGCCAGGTCTTTAAAGATACCATTTTCACCATCTAAGGCATATTCCATTCATTTACTGCATCGTATTGTTCCGGAGTTATGTTTATGAAAAGGGACTCTACATTTTTAATTTGAAGGTTTTTTCTCTTTGAAGCAATAAAACCATTTTAAATGCTTTCTGTAAAGGTGATATTATTTAGAATGTGTAAATTGAGATGAAAACAACTAAAAATAATGAGTCAAGCCAATAAAACTGGTAGAGGAATCAGCCAAATGGTAGCTCAAAGAAGGCAGAACACATATTAAAAAACAGTTGAATCATTTTCTTTTAAAAACCCAGCTAGACACTCAATTCCTTATCTCTGTCACCTAACATTTGCCACATCTTCTACTTTATGAACACATACACTTTGCTTGGTAAAAAGACAGAAGCTTTCACTACAATGTATAGCAAGATGTGGCAGTTTTACACTATTTCCATTATTAAGTAGTGTTATAACAAGAGGAAGCTTGTTAAAATTTTATTATTTTAGTAGCAGCATTCTCCAGAAAAAAATACTCATATATTTCCTACACTTGGACAGTCTGAACAGATTATCCAACAATTACATATTAATTATTAATCACCTAGTGCTTCAGAAGCCACCCCGTGGCACTCTAGTGCAGGAACTCTGCTGCTTTTGCAACCTAATGATATGATTTTCCCAGCTGCAGTGTTGCAGTGCTCAGCCAGACGGAAGGCTAATGACAGAGGGAGACAAAGTTATAGGGATGCCTAAGGTTGTGCCTCACCTTGCTTGGAGGAGGTTGTGAAACACTAACCTAAACAAATTCAGCAGGCAAAATACAGAAAAGTATTTAGATGACAGATTATAGTTAGAATTGGAGTGGGCTTGTGTTTTAAGTGGTCTGTATAGGGATTAGTGGAAATACCTGAAAATAAACAAATAGGGAAGATCTTTTCCTCCTGGATTCCCTAAGAACACCTTTTCCGACTCCGTGTTTAAGTGGCAAGCCTGAGAACTGTGATTTGCATTATCTGTACACATTCTTGGCTGTACATGGTTACCACTCAGGAAAAGAAGATTGATTTCTCATTCTCAAGCACATTTATAATGTCTGTGCAAATGAATGTAGGGCATATCCCGGCTAGATCAATATTTATGCAGCCTACTTTAGAAAGCAAGGGAGTTGCTTCTGAGCAGCAGGGGATCTTGTAATTTCTTTTCCTATGGTTTCCTCTTTTCCTCCTTTTCAGTGAAATTTGTTTGCATAATGCTCCCTGCTCTCTGACAATTAAGGGGACTTTTCACGAAGGCCCCTCCAAAAGGCCGAGCTGCTGCTGGCCCCGAGGCAGCGCCGGCACCGGGGGTCTCCCTGGGGCGGAGGGAGGTGTGGGTGAGCCCGTGGCAGCAGGCTGGCCCCGGGAATGTGTGCTTGTGGCAAGGTGTGTGAGGGCAGCCGGGGAGCATCATGGCACCCCCGCAGGGACAGGGGCTTTCCTCGCCATCTGGGGCTGGCAGTGGAGCTGGTGGCTTCTGCCCCCTCCCTCCAGCTCCGTCGAGCCGCTTGTCTTTGGCTTTGCGCACCTCGTTCTGCTTGCGGAAGAGCAACAATTAATTATCCTAATTAAACCCAACTGCAGAATATCGAATACTGCGGTTTGCTTCATTCTTCAAGGCTCACCTCTTTCGTGCACACATTCCCCATGCTGTTGTCACAGATAATCTCTTTCATTCATTTTGAAATGGTGGGCAGGGGGCCAGGGGAGAACGGAACACATAATAAATCAGAAGGCAGCAGCAAAACATGAAAAAGAGCCAAGCTCCCAGCAGTATGCCGGCATCTGTGTTTAAAAGGATCTTCCTAAACAGCTGTTTTCTCACAGCACAGCTTTCATTTTCTTGATGCTTAGGAGGAGGTTACTTCACTGACCCAAGACAGAAGGTGGCCTTTGTGAATACCTTTTACTTTTCCTTCTGCCATATTTACCAGAATTTTCTTTTCTTAACCTGAATTGAATAAACTCAAGGGCCTTCAAATGCCCCTGGTAATGCAAACTCCTGCAAAGTGATGCATGTCTTTGAAAATTAATTGGGAGATGATAACAAGTTACTTTACAATATTGGTATCTTCTGATTGAGTGTCAATTTAATTTGCCATCAAATAAAATACACTTTATATATATAAAGTATTCCCAGCAAGCATTTTTGTTTTCCTAAAGAAACTCCTCTATGATGCAAACATGGCAAGCTCTAGGCTATTAAATCATCTTGATTTCCATGGTCATAGCACTGAAATGCAGCATTAGCAAATACAATATATTGAATGCCTCTGTAGTAAATAATTCCATTTTTTTCAAGTAACTAACTAGCCAATAAGAGCCCCGTCACTTCTGTGTTGACAAAGTATCTTAGTTACCGAGTAACTATAGAGATGTTTTTCTTATTCTTGATGTAATTATCAAAATGCCTTCCAATAGCTGGTGAAAATGTTAAGACTCAAGAGTAATTCCTAGAGCATGGTTTGCTGTTCGTAGGGACAAGTCAGCACTGCACAGGCCAGCTATGCACCCACAACTAAAAAGATCTTCAATGTATTTCTTCTTGCCATCAGTCCCTTTGGAGCAAACTGGAGCATCTGCCGCTGCCCTCCAAATCAACTTTCAGATTTGGTCAGCCTCAGGCACAGGGCCAGGAGAAGAGAGCCACAGACATCCTAGGGCATAAATCACAAATTACGTTGTTTCTCTTAAAACTCCAGTTTAGGTAAGGACTTAAACTCTGTGTTGGCTTGTTCAGAAAGAGGGGTGCAGTTGAAAGTATGTGCAAAGCTTCCCCTAAGGGGCCCCAGCCCAAAAGGATAGTGGTTCTGCTACTTCCCTGATCTGTAGGCAAATCTTTCTTCATGGTCCCTGGCCTGTGCTGTTTTAGTACTTAGGGGAGGTTCAGATTTTGCCCTTGTGCTGTTAACCCTCTACAGATCTTGACTCTCTGGAGCCTCTGGCAGACACCCTGAAGTCAGATGTGTCCTATGGCCTGAAGAACATGGACAAGTGCACTGTGGTGGGGGACATTTCCTACTTGGCATTCATGCTGAGCTCTGCATGGGTGATTTTTCTCCCACAAGTGATGTGTAACAATTCAGTCTAAGCTGTGCTCAATGAAGAATGAAGGCTGGAAGGGATCCCAGTGGAATATTTACTGTCTCTTACTGGCTTAGAGTATTATAGATACCATTCAAAAATATTACTTATAGCATAATGTCAACAATAATATATAAACTATACCCATGTTGTCCTTTAGATATACAGTGACGGAGGCTCCATCGCCTCCATGTCTGGCTGCTGCCCGTCCTCTGCCCTGCTGCCCTGACCAGCTATAATTATTTCCCAGTGACTAACCCGAAACTGCCTTGCTGCCCCACAGGCGGAGAGCAGAATAATTGCCTTCCGCTTTGCAGCTCCACGTGTTGAAATATCCTTCTTTCCTTCTTCAGGCAGAACAAGGGCAGTGCCTTTGGACTTTGCTCAGAGGTGATGTTCTCCAGGCCTCCTGTCAGCCACATGGCTGCACCTGTATCCAGCTGGAGTGGTCTCGTTCTGGGGGAGCCATACCCCAAAACCAGGCTGACTTGCAGTAGGGTAGAGGCAAAGGGCTCGTGCTTTCACCGTGTGAGCTATACCCTTGTTGGTACATCTGATGCCTCAAGTTTTAGCTTTCATGTTTTTCAGACTCTGTGCTGCCTAGGGGTGTAGTTCTGAGCCTCATATTAAGTGCCAGTAAGCTCTCTTTACAAAGTAAATAGACAAAACAAATCCTCTTCCTGCTGGAGACCAAGGACAATGAGTACAAGTTTCAGGCCCAAAAGCACAAACAACGGTGGACTGAAGAGAGAAAACAAGAAGGATGGGACTTCATAACCTGAAGCTGTAATTGGACAATTAAACCCCAATATGCCAATGAACCAAAACTTATAAAAGTGTAAGACCTTGTGACCGGTTGTCCATTTTTGTGACCATTTTAAGTCCACCTTAGGTGTAGCCCTGGCCAGGCTCTTGTCCTGCCCAAGGTGTACCCTTAAAGGCCTTTCAATAAATATCTACTTTATTCTCCAGCTCTGTCCAGTCTCTGCTCCAGGTCAGCCTTCCCAGGGCATCACATCCAAGTGTGGTGTTTGCCTTTGTCTCAGAAACATGGTGCTCCCAGGCTTTAGCTCACAAGCCAGGTTCCTGCCCAGCAATCGTCCAGCCAGGCTATTGCCTGACTGGATTTGTCCATTGTTCCTGCCTGATAGCACCCCCTTGTATGAGCTTGTCCCCGTTGTGAATTGCATCCTGTGTTTCCCCCCCATGCCAGCGCAGCGTCCCCTCAGCGACACCAGCGAGGATGGCCCCGGCACCAGCCTGCCCTGCTGTTCCTGGTACAGCCACTGCGCCTGCTGTCACTCACCCTCTTGCTACAATTTGACAAGCCTTGTGTCAGCCTCTTGTCAACTTCTCTTTTGAGCTTACTTATGATGAGAATAGCATCAGAGACACTGTCAAAAGCACTTAGAAGACATGATACGTGACATCTACTGCCTCTCCTTTCTGTAAGGCTGATGATTGCCATAAAAGGAAATAAATTTGCTTTAGCTCATTTAGTGCTCATTCCTTTTATCGCCAAGTGTGAATTAGTCCATATTTGATTATTTGCTCCAGTATTTCCAGGGCATTGACGTGAAGTTGGCCAGTTTTCTCCTTTGCCCTCAGTTTTAAAGGCAGCCACCCTATTTGTCCATCTCCGTACCAAGTCACAGTTTCACTCATCCTCCATCAAGTCTTACAGACAACTACTCATGGCCCAGAGGTGCCATTAGCCAGGTCTTCAAGTATCTGAGGTCAAAGTACCGCTGCCAATTTGCAAATAATTAACTTCTGCAAGAACTCTTTCCTCGTTAGAGTCACCCATCTTTCCTAGTGGTGCTGCTGGTGTTGGTGTTACCTACCCACCGTGCAACTGGTGTTTTGGGGAAGAGAAGCTAAAGGCACGAAACACTTCTACAGAAAGAAGCACAATGAAAGCACTCCTGTTTCAGGAATTAGAGACCACAGAATCATAGAATGGCATTCCTGATGTGATTCACATTAGAATGTCATTCCTGGTGTCCCTTGATAATCCCCTCTCAGCTTATGCCTTGGCCCTTGCTTGCCCCTGCAAGTTGGGGCAATGCTTTGTACGTGCTCGGCTTGCCAGATGTCCTCTTCCTGGGCATTTCTCTCCTGTGCTGAGGATGGAAGACTGCAACAATTAAAGAATAAAAGGTTTTAGAGAGCAAATAAGTGAGTCATGCCCTGGTACGTGTCACTGTAAGTAAAACAAAACAGTAAATCAGCAGATTTCATGGAAACAGCATGGTCCAGGCTTTGCTCATGGAGCCAGCACAAGAGATCTGTGCATTCACAGATGCACATGGATGTGGCCATCCCTGGCGCACCATGTCCCACCCCAGCTTGCAGGGCTGAAGAGGCCGATTTCTCACAATGCTGTTTCATTGAAAGGAGTTGGTTCAGAGTGGAAAACACTTTCCTGCAGGACAAATCAGCCCTACAGAAACTCAGTGCTCAGCCATACCATTAATGCCAGAGCTGTTGTGCTGCCTTGAACTGGGGAACAGGGACATCCCCAAGGCAGCACAGGGAGAGACAAGGAGAGGGTAACAGGAATGCCAGGGTGCAGGTATTTGACATAATCTTTGAAAAAGGCCAGTGGCTGCTCTCTGCCACTCTATCCACTATTTCTTCCTCCTCTTTGCCTGGCCAAAGAGCACAAGCCAGCCGTGTTTTGTTAATAATGAAGAAAAATGGCTCTTTGTTGACAGAGCTGCCACTGCACATCCCCAGGAGTTCTGTGAGCAGCTCTGCTCGGGAAAGCTATGCTTGATTAAACCGAACCCTGGCTTCCAAAATACTGGAGCAAGGGCTGTTGTGGGACTTCATCCAATATAACTGTGTTTTATTTTTATTGCTCCTCATCCGTTTTCCCTGATTTTGATAAGGCCAGAGAGCACCTTGGCTTAGCAATCTCTGCTCTCAGCAGGAGGAGGAGAATCATGCTCTGAGTGACCTTTCTGAGGGGCCTGTCACATAAAAACCCTTCTGCCGCCTGGAGTCCTTCCTGCACCCACTTTTCTCTCTCCTTCATGAATATTTATGGTGGCAAAACTAGATATTGCATGAATAAGAATAGAACTTTAAAATTACGCAATGAGCAATTTCATATAGAATGAAGTTCCTTGGCAGTTCTTCCATATAGTTATGCCAGTAAGATTCGTGCCTGTGCAATTCCCAGGGTGAAATCAATTTTATTCTTTTTTTTAAGGAAGGGATAGAAGATTAATGTGATTCTCCACACACTTTCATCACCATACTTTGCTGGTTTCCATTCTACTGTCAAATGGTGATAGTGCCCTGCCACTCAATTTATATTTTCCTTTGCCTGCATATTGCTTTCCTCTTCCTGGGGTTGTTTGTTTCACCTTCCCTTTTTGTGCTTCCTTTTTTATCTCACATCTAAGATCACTGCTTTGTCGTGAGACAGGGTCTTCCTCAAAAATGCATCAATAATAGAGAAAAAATGGAGGAGCCAGTCAACGCTGCGGTAGGCGAGAGGAGTAAAGTAGGTTAGGCAGTTAGCATTCATCAAATATTTAGTGAGTGATACAAGCTGAGGCCAGCTGTACGGCATCTTGATATGTTTTCTCTTTGTACGACTTGGTTAGTCCATCACACAGGTCCCTGCAGAGCACCCCAGCATTTACCCGTGGCCCTGACCTACATTTTGCACGGCGTGTGTGCCTGTCTTTCCCCACATGGCAAAGCCCGGTTTGGAAGAGGCTTTTGCTCCCATTTCAAGGCACCTGCAGCCGTGCACAAGCAGAAACCCAGCATCTGGCCCCTGGTCACCCTGGCTGTGACACGAGCTGCTGTTGTAGGTAAACATTCCTAAGCCCTTACTGTAAAATGGTCTCTGTGCTTCCCTTTTTTCTTATTCAACCCTTTTTTCATCCTACTTTTTTCTTTCTTATAGCAGACACTGCTCTGGGAGAAGCCAGCATTTCCCACTGGTAAGATCAGCTGAGCTCACATAATTTCTCTAAGCCACAGCACTGGAAGGTTGGGTTTTGTCTTGTGTGGGGTATTTTTTCCCCAAAAACACTACGGAGAAAAAGATACTGTCCTATAATGTCATGGGAATGGTTCATCAATTGAAAAGGGCTTTAAGACTCCCAGGGAGATGAAGCCAGCAAGCACTGTGCCACAGCAGGCTTTGTCATGCCCCCCTCAGCGTGCCGGGGGCTTGCTGTGCCTCTGTGTCCTCGCCGTGCCCACGACCTGTGGGGCCGGCTCGCTCCTCACACTGGTTACAATGCAGGGGCCTGTCCTTCTTCAGACCCTGTAGGCTCAAAGACCGGGGGCAAAGTGCCTGGCCTCATCCCTTGAATCCCGCAGTGTGCCTTTCCACTGCCAGCCTCTTTCCCCCCAGCATCCTAGCGCAGGTGTGCTGCTTTACTCGACAGCAGTTTGCTGGCACGTGGATTTCTCTTTCTTTATCCTGATGGAAGACATTCATTTTTATTTCTCAGGGTCCCTGTGTGCTGCAGCTCCCTGCCGGGCAGCTCCCTGCGCGTTGGCAGATCACAAAAACGTGAGGCTGCGGGATAAGCAGCCAGGGCTCAGGAACGTGCTCCGATTTGCTCAAATTGCCTAATGGGGCTTAGAGCAGCAACTTCAGGCACCTGAGAAGCATGGAACAAAAGCAGCACCCTTAGGCAAATATAACCCTAATTTCTTCACATAATAATTAAAAGGGCAAATTTAGGAGAAAATAATAATCCCTGTCCACAGAAGACTTGCTTTTCTCTTTTACTCCAGGCTAGAAATATCAACGGAGTTAAACATTTGTCAATGCTTGCACAAGCACATCCAGAGCAAGAGAGCTGAGTAAAGGCAAACCTTTCCAAAAGAGAAGCCAGAGCCTGCTGTCTCTGGCAAGACGCAGGGTTCGAAGGAAATGAAGATGAGTGAGATTGCAAAACTGAGATGCCTGCACTTGCAAATTACTTGTAATGGCTCCAGAAACGACGTGCCTAGTGCTGTTGTTTTACCTTTTACCTACCACTAGGTATGCACCTCAGCTCATTAAAGGGCTGTATCGAGACATATAATTTGTTTACAGCTCGTTAATTGCCATTATAATAACAATAGCATGATACATGCGAAAGCACGCTGGCGTTTTGGTGGTGGCATGCAGCAGAGCCTCCCGACGGCAGCTCATTGCTTGCCCAGAGCCCGGTTACAAAACACCATTTAGCCCTGTTAGGAGTAATTTCGGGGGCAGATTGGGGAGCACGAGTCTTCCCTTTGCCACAGACAGAACACACACAGTTTAAACTTGTTTCGTTCTTGATTGCGGATGAGCAAAGCACAGGCACTGCTCTTTCCATCTGGGTCACTTAGAGTTTGTAAAGAAGCTAATGAGGAAGCCAAGGAATTTTAACATGAGGGTGGTTCTCTAACTTTTCTATACCACACATGCAACTGTAGAACTTCTTTTGCAGCAGGAGCAATGCCTCCTGCTCCCGGCAGAAGACCTTAAGCCATTCCTCTGGGTACCAGCTCAGAGATTACTGCTTTCCTTTGGCCACAGTCCTTAGGCTGACTTGGTGTGTGGGGGTGACAAAAGTGGTGAATCAGCTCAAAAAAAAAGACAGAAAGGGAAACAGGAATTGTATTGCTGGCTGAACCTCAGGAGCTAATGGGAATTTGGCTTGCCTGACACAGGGTGCAGATTTTGACTGGGATGCCATGAACCCTGGTAATGTCCTCTGGCTTGGTGCTTCTTCTAAAAAAAAAAAAAAAAAAAAGCAGATCTCAGAATTTGGAAAGGGGCTTTGCACTTATTTTCTCTTAAGAAGAGTTTAAAAATTACAAGGAAGTAAAAAGGATTCAAAGCTTTTACAAAATATACAGACAATTATTTCTTTTGCCCAGCTTTGGTAAGCACAGGCAGGTTCTGACTGAGGGGCATAAATGCTCTTTTTTGGAATGGAAACTTTTTTCTAGTAGTTTACTATTCTCTGAACTTGTCATGAAGCATGGAGCAATTGTCAGCAGTGTGCCCCATGAACACAAAAATATCTTGGATAAACTCTATCACAAGACTGCCTTTCAAACATTTTTCATTGCAGTGATCACTGTTTGCCAAGAAATGAAAGATATAAAGAAAAGGGTTTCTGCTTGGTTCAGTAGTAGAGCTAGAACAATTATTTTGTGGTTATAGAAAAAGCCTTGCTGTTTTCACTGTGTATCTTAAGCAAAATTCTTTCTTGCCAAGAGATTTTATGAGAAGCACAGGCAGTGCTATAAAATCATGCTGTATTCTTCATTTAATCACCGGGAGCTGATATAAAATGCAGACACTGAAAGCAGGAGATTAAATCTCACGACTTTGTGTGAACCCACTCTTGTGATGGAGGACAACTCCTGACTTTGGTTTTCACTGCAGTAATGTCTAAGTCCTAACAAACACTTTCAATTCATAGCATCTGCACAAGTTTCGTGCTACAGCTCCAGGGCCAAGTAAACATCATATCACAGCAGTGGATTTCCCCATCCTCATGACATCAGCTCCTTAGCAGGGCATCAAATGGCTGAATGCTTCACTCGTTAGTGTGGCCTCTTTCTTGGTCATTTTTCCCAACCTGACTCCAGTACCAGGCTCTTTCTGGCTTCCCATGTACAGCAGAAATGAATTTCTGTTTTCCCTGGAGCCATCACCAGATCTGTATTTGTGGCCAGGGCTGCCTTGCAGGGGGTTTCTGCGGCAAGGGGAGAGGCTGCCAACACTGACTGTGTCGGCCACAGCACATTTGCCAAAAGCCTTGCAATATGTGTTACACAGAAAAATGTCTTCAGCCCTCCTAGCCTGGTCTTGTGAGGCTCCTGGCTGAACTTAGATGTCTCTGCCTGGAGGTGGTTGTCCTTTAAAAGAGTCTATGGGGACATGGCAGAAGATGGCAACTTCTCTCGCCCAGAACTACCTGAGGTGCTGCAACTGCAAGGGATTTACAGCAGGATTTTTCTAGAAGCAACTGGAAAAGGATTCTAAGACAGAGCTGACCAGGGCTCTTCTAGATCATCCCTCTATCTATAAGCCAGATTAACAGGAACAGCTAACTTTTTTTTCTTTTTTCTTTTTTTTTTTTTTTGGCCTAGGAAGTGCTCCTGTGACAGCAGGGGTGGCCCTGGATATGTCTGGTATATCTTGAGGAAGCCAGGTTTGATAAGGATGGCTTTCCCCGGCTTTTCAAAGTGGGAAATTTAGGTTTTATTGTGACCACATGTAGAAATGTGCTTTTTGGAGCTGTCACCGTCATCCAACACACTTAGATTTTGCCACCGCTTTGACTTTTTTCCCTGTGCTCACAAATGGGGTCTCCATGGAAAGCTATTAGGCACCTTGCATCTTCCACTGTAGAAGACAGCACATATTAGCTCGGAAGGCTTATCTTTGTTCCCTTACTTATGCCAAGCACATTAATCTTGATGCAAAACAAATTAAAATGTTGTCATCTATACTGGGACAGTTGCGGGGCGGGGGTGTCTCTGTAATGTACCAAGCTTCCACCGTTCGGGGTGTGCTTTGCTACCTGGAATAAATTAGTTACAGTTTCTTGATCTACAGTAAGGGATCCAGCTGTTGTGTAACTCTGGAAAAACCTTCTGTCCTTACACAACATTGTTGGTATCACCTCCATCTATGATACCTCTGTGCAATCCAAGCTGTGTTGTGAGCACAAGTGCACTCGCACACCGCACATCCCTCTTCCTGCCCGACTGTGTGCAGAGACACACATCAAACACCGCTGGCTTGTTTGGGCAAATGGGGAACAATCCTCTTGTTCCTGCAGCCTGTGAGGGGACTGAGGGCAGAAGCTGAAGCACGTTCGTCACAATGATGGTTCTGGTTTGAACTGCACGGATGGACGCTGTTTTACTCACAGGAAAACCTCACCGGCCCTTGCCCCGAAGTACCACATGGCCACATGTCCCCTGCCCAAAATGAGCCTTGCAAATGGAAACATGGCTTCTGGACCAGCTCTCCTTTCCACTCCTGACATTTTCTGTCTGGGATTCATAAACCCTGGGTCATTCCCATTTGTGTCACATGAAAAGAGGAGGAGACAACCCACTCCCGCTGGCCACACGCAAGCCCTGGCCAACCTTTGTACCCGGGGTCAGCGGAGGTATTGCCATGCAAGAGGTTTTGCTCCACCCAGAGAAGGAAATGAGTCAGGTGCCACTGTCCGTGAGTGCGTGGGGTCACTGGTGCTGCCCAGGGCTGTGGGGCAGAGTGAGTGCCAGCTCTGCTGCAGCCGTCACTGGGGGTGGGAATGCGCCATCTGATAATATGAGAGGTTTTTACTCTCATCAAGCTCTACACTTTTTCTTTCTTTTTGGAAAAAAAAAAAAAGGAGGAAACACCTAATTGATGTACCTTCTCCTGCACATGCTGTGGATGTGCACACGAGGATGAGGAGCTGTGCACGGAGTGGGGCTGTGTGTACCCTGCTGCCAGTGGATCCCAGCAGGCTCGGGGCTCTGGCACCAGTCACACAACCTGACAAAGCATTTCAGCTTCGTTGGAGCCCTTGGCTGCACATCACCAGAGCCTGCCCCCAGTCACTGACATTGCTGTGTCTCTTTACAGCCACAGACCTCAAGCTGTGATCAGTATCTCCAGACGAAGTGTGGACACAAGCACGCGGCAACACAAGTCCTCTTAAGAACCCTCGGAGAAGAGCAATCAAGATCAGAGCTCATCATTTTACAAACATGTAGGGACCAGTCCTCATTCCAGAGCTCTTGCAATGCCTCACAGGCAGCAGTGAAGGAGAGAAACCCCAGCAAATGTCTCCTGATGGTGTTTAAGTCCTCAGCTCCCTGGCTAACTTATGCCTTCTGATTTCAGTGGAAGATCTGGCTTGAATGAAGCAGGACGTAGTCACACTCCAAGTAGCACAGTGGTGGAGAAGACAGCAATCCTAAATCTCCTGAATCCCAGCCTTGTGCTCTTTCTTCCCACGTTCATGAGTTTAATCTTGAGAAGATTACGCTAAGATTTTCATGTTTGTTTAAAGTTTTAAAACAAAACCTAATCACCTGCAGGCAATCCTATGTGGCATTTTTTTTTTAGTCCCAGATGCAAAACAACCCTAAACCTGCTCTGCAGATCTGCTGACACAGAGGAGATTAAATGCTATTTTGCTGCTCTTTTTAAACCCCTCATTGATTTTTTTCCTGGGTTCATGTAGGGTTCACAAGTGAGAGTGTTGGTCCTTCGAGCATGACTGTCCGTTTTAAGTGCCACTTCCTGCATTAAAGGACAGGCTGCAAAAAGGGCAATACAGACACTAATGCTGAGGGGCTTGCTCATGGCCCAGAGCCCCACCAGCTTCGTTTGAGATATGTTTTTCACCTGATAAAGCATCACAGCGGGTGGTGTGGAGGTCGCAGCCATTTTAACCAAGCATGGTGCTGTTGGCTTCAGAGAGCGATGAATCCAGAGCAATTGGCAGAGGGGAAGGACCTACTTCCTCTTGGACCTGCTGTCCCACCTTGGTTTGCAATTGCCTGATTGGCCTTGACACCAAGATTTCAGACTCTATCCCCAAGGTGTGGATACAGAGCCACTGCAGGAGCCACAGGCATCCTCTGGGCACCAGACCCCTGGGAGCCAGGGCCACGTTTTGGAGATGTGAGGGCAGGGTCCCACCAACACCAGCTGGACGCAGACACTCCCACACGTGGCTGTGTGTGTCACAGTCTGGGAAAAAGGACCACCACAGAAAGGAGACCCAGGAGCTGAGCTCAGGTGTGAACCTTGATCATCTGCACAGCTGGAGCATCAACCCCGATAACCCTGTCAGCCACAGCTGCTGGAGGTGCTGCCTGGCTTCCAAGCCACCACCTGGCTCTCGGTCATGGCTTTGTCAGAAATCTCGTTCTTTGAAATACAGCCCGGAAACTGGAACAGCAAAGGGAAGGAGATTAACATACTGAAAGAAAAGATGCTGCACAAAGAGCTTCACTGGCAATTTCAGCATAATTGGGTGGTGTCTGTACCACAAGGAAGTGAAAATGAGATGTTATTACCAGAGGTGTTGGACAAGGGTGATTACGCTTACAGTTGCCTGGGCTACAGGTATACATATAAATGAAACAAGAAAATCAGGTATGCTTAGAAACAATACATAGAATCACACAATCAATAAGGTCAGAATGGACTGTCTGGCCCAATCCCTACCCAAAGCACAGCCAGCTTTAAAGTCAGAGTAAGCCTTTGTTGGGAGAGCTTTGCGCAGCCCTGCAGGAGACAGTTTGACCACCAACCCTGTGAAAGTTGTTGCTAATGTTTAATTGGGATATCCTGGCACATAACTTCTGTTTGGTGCCTCTCATCCTTTCACTGAGCACTTCCAAGGTGAGCCTGGCTCTGTATTTCCTGCAAGGTAGTGTCAGACAGCACTGAGGTCTCCTTTCAGCCTGCTCTTCTTCAGGCTGGACAAACCCAGCTCTCTCGTCCTCTCCTTGTGTGCCACATCCTTCTGTTGGACCTGCTCTGGTACCCAGGACCCTACAACTGGACATGGCACAATTAGATGTGGCCTCACAAATGCTTCGTGTTTTCTTCCAGAGGGGCTGAAGGTTTGTTTGGTTTGGTTATAATCTAGGTTCTCTAAATTTAAGAGGTCTTGCTTCTCCTGCTAAAATATGCTACTGACTGATACTGGGCATATGATACTCAGAAGGATCCTCCAGCTGACCCCACGTGGCTGCTTCCTTCTTTTTAGCTGTTTTCTAATTGTCAGAGCAGGGAGGCTCCCGAAGAACCTTTTTTTGAGAGAAGTAGAACAAAATCCAGCCTAATTACCACTCTAGCAGAGCTGGGGCAGTCTGGCACAGAAGTCTGCAGTGAGCTGTGGGTGCTGAAAGAGGTTGCAAGCCTTGCACAGGAATCTCATGATGTCTCTTGAGCCCCTACATTCCTCTTCACCGTTTCAAAACGCAAAACCTGTGCTTGCCCTCACCTCCGTGCCTGCAAAGCAAAGCACAGCCTGGAGCAGCGATCTCAGGCCACTCCACTTTGGTGCCACTCCTCTTTTCCTCCAAATACGCAGAGTCACGCCAGGTGAGCCCGGCAGCTTCTCCCATCCCGCTTTCCTTGCCCCTCTGGGCACGGGCGCTGCTCCCACGTGCATCCTCTCTCTTCCACATGGTTCATTCCCCGCCATGGTCTGAATTACACCTTTTTTTTTTTTTTTCCCTTTTGTAACAAACTCCACTTTGGCTTTGCGAGAGTGACACAGGCTTCAGCCCAGCTGGGTGCCTGCTCCACTTTTCCCCACAGGTTTCCTTCAGGGTGGCCTCCATGCACCGGGAAAACATTGCAGTAGAAGCCGACCAGGACTGAAGGCTGAGCTGGCTTTTATTCTGGTCAGCAATCAGGTCACATAAACGCTGTTAGCCATGATCAGTTGCAGGATCTCTGCCGCCAAGTTCTTCAGTGAGGAGGGCAAATCCTTCGGTGCTCTGCTTCATGGCAGAGCCAGAGCTTTGTGCATTCCTTGGCCAAGCCCTATCGCATTTGAGGCAAACACATTTGCCTCTGGGCAGGGAAGCAGGGGCGAGCAGGGCAGGGGGTCTGCAGCCAGCTTTGCAAAGCCTGGCTTGTTCCTCTGTACCCTTCCCCTGGGACTCTCTGCCTCTCTCCATCCATCCATCCATCCCTCCATCCATCCCTCCATCCATCCATCCCTCCCTCCCTGCGGGCCTGAGGCGAGCTGAGGCACGTGGCCAGCCTATGGAGCAGGAGCCAGCGCACACCAGCAGTTTTCAGCCTCAGGATGTTTCCCTTTGAAGAGCTTGACAGCAAAAGCTTTCATCCTGGAGAAGACTGACTTTCATCTGCGGCTTGTCCGCCCATCTTACTGGGATTTGCACACCAGTGGTTGAAGCCTGGCTTTGGCTTTAAGGTCGGGTGCTTGAGTGAGGTGGATCTGCCGAGGTGGCCTCACCCCGGCTTCAATCCCCTGCCTGAAAGGTCTCCCAGGACAGCCCCGGATATGCGGGATGCCTTATGGCTGAATTGCACCTTGGCAAAGCAGCTTAGTATTCATCCTTCGGGGCCAATTGCTGGCTGTCATACAGAGCAGGGGCAATTCACGAGGAAGAAAAGGCATCTTTTTGAAAAATAAAGTAGTTTGGGGTTTTTTCCCCTCCAAGAAGCCTGCGAGGCAGAGTGACAGCATGCATGAAGAGAACATTTATGCAGACGAGCAGCGTGGCCTATTTAAGTGCAAAGTGAAAGAGCAATTATTCTGCAGCTCCATTCTGATGTTAACCAAAAATAAAGAACGTCGGGACGCGGCAAAAGGACCACACACAGCAGCACTAGCAGTGGGGGGGTTACACTGGCAAAGGGACCCTGAGTAGGAAGCAAAAGAATGCTGAGGCTCCCACTCACAAAATCACCAACCCAGGGTTTGCAGGAGCAATTGCCATGAGTAAGAGCATTAAAACCCCTCTGCGAGGCAGGCTGGAGGCAGTAGGGAATAAAGCCAGTTACTGTTGTACTCATTTCCCCATCCAGGAAGTCAGGGCTAACTCTGCCCTCTGTTTCTGGCCAGCTGAGCCTGCACAGCCAGTGCTGCACCTCCGACAAGGCACGTGGCAAAGCTGCCCGTAAGTCCTTTAGGCACAACCCAGCAGCTCTTAGGAAAAGACTTTGGAGCCTTTGCAGAAGCCTCCACCAATTTATGGTAAGAGAGAACCATCAGTTTTGCCTACAAATCAGCTGTTTTCTCACTTTTATTTTGACCCTTAAAGGAGCTTTTATTTATCCAGGTTTCAAAGAGGGCAAGAGGAGACTAAGCTTAAGGGACAAGAGCATCTGATTTGTTACACAGGTTTCTGAGAAGAAACCTCACCAAGATGAGCAAGAAGAGCTCACAGTGGCAAAATACCTGCAAGTTTCAGTGCAGGTGGCCCTTCATCCCCACTTACAGCCTCCACTCTCTGCAGTGGTGATATACAGTGGAATTCCCTGATCCTGTGCGTCTGAAAAGTGATTCTTAAAAATTGACCCCCACTTGTGAACTCTGAGGCCCTCGGAAGCAGATTCCCAGAGTACCCCGCTAAATAGCTCCCAGATAGCTTAAAGTTAGCTCTCCTGAAGTCCGGGGTAGCAACTCTGCTCTCCTTTTTTCTCATTACACTGAGAAACAGAGTCAACCATTCCACAACCACTGTGGTCCACCATCACATCCCCCACCAGCCTTTCTCACGCGCCTTGGGGCAGAGGGCCCAGCTGTTTGCTGCTGAGCTCTGTCCTGAGCCCCATCCCACAGCCATCAAACAGGCCGGATTCAGGAGCATGGACATAACCCTGGGCTCCTGACACCAGCTGGACGCATTTCTCCCAGAGCAAATGCCTGCTGCAGACGAGAAGGTTTAAGCCTTCAGCTTCACACTGCTGTTTACAATCAGTGCGATGGAGGACAAAAGCATCTCTGTGTCTCATGGAGCCATGGAAGTAATTATAAAGAGAATTCTTAAGTGCTCAGATAACTTGAATCCTAAGACCTGTCTACAGAGTGTAGCTACCTCCTTGAGTCATGGTCTGTAAACTCAGAAAGAGAAGGAAAAAGTCCCATGCCACAAACATCCCCACAGATGGGTGCTGGGAGAATAAGACATCTTTCCCTCTGAGCAGGACAGGGAATGATGCACATGGCTGCATTCACCCTTTCTCCAGGAACATGTTTAGAGCAAAGGAAAAGCGCTAGTAAGAGAAGGGGAGTGCACAGCACCAGAGGCAGAGAGGAGCCCCATCAGAAGCAGTGGTGTCAAGCTCAACTATCAGACTCCAGCATGTGTCCCTCCATTTGGATGCAATTCAATTTGTAGGTAGTATAAACCTACAACTGAGGGAAAATTTGATAAAAATAAATAAACATGGTAATCAGTCGATAGTTGATAATTGTGCCATTGGTCCCCCTGTGAAGGGTGTGCAGCAAGGGCCTCCTTCAGCTGCCTGCCCCGGGTCTGTCGCTGCCACCAGAGCCACCCACAGCTACTTGTGGCAGCAATGCAGAGATAGGAAATAAGGTTCAAGACACACAGGAGACATCCACACACCTGGAGAGGCAGCTGAAGGGCTGCTGGGCTGTACCAAGGTTCCTCAAATGATGCTAGACATCTATACCTGAACTACCTTAATCCAGCCCCCTGTCTACAACAACAAAAGAGCATTAAGTAGGGCAGGAGGAGACAGCAGCTTATCAAAGAACTGCAATGATAAATATCAAAGGGATGTGTCCTATCGTTCTTGCTTTGCCTGCTTAAAGAGGACATTTGTATGAGTGGTGGGAATGACAGGCCACCAGCTGAAGCACAGTCCTGTGGGACCTCTAAGACCTGACAGCACTGGCTGGGTTGGGGCAGGAGATGAAGACACATTCCCACCTCACCAGCATTCACTGGGACCTGCTGGAGACACAGAATCACAGAATCTTCTGAGTTGGAAAGGACTCACAAGAATCATCGAGAAACAAAAGCCTTGAAGGCAGGGACAGGGAAGGAGTGAACCTCGTTGCTTGGCTTGTGATTTGTCTGTGTACATTAATCTGGAAGCTTTTTGCTGCTATTTTCTTTTCAGCTGTCACTTCAGCATGAAGATGGGAAATTTTAGAGGAAAGGAGAAGCACTCTCAGCCTACCTTCAAACCACAAGTTGTAGTTTTGTTTAAAATGGAAAAAAAGAGATAAGCCTGGCAGGGAAGGACAGCCTCAACCCCTAATGCTGGTGGTGGCTTCAGAGGTCCTTTGGCCCAAGCAGATGGCCCAAGTACCTCAGGGAGGACAAGAAGGCAGTTTCCAGGCCGAGGAAGCAGGGCAAGAGCACTGCTGAGCCACTGAGGTCCACCTGGTGTGCTGGGTGAGATTTCCACCAGTGCTCGTGCCCAAGCCTCGTGCTTCTCCTGGGCTGTAGCAGAGCAGAGTTTAGCCCTGCTTTGGCCCTTGGGCAGCAGAAGGATCCAGAATACATGTGCACTTCCACCATGTGCCACGCCAGTCTAGAGCTCAGCCACCCTCCTGCCACCCACTTAGCTCCAGTGACCATCTTGCCCGAGCTTCCACTTAAATTCCACAAGGGACAAAAACTACAGTGACTGTCCAATGCCCCATGTCCTGGACACAGGTAGGCCTTGTCTCCCCACTGCAGCTGATGCTCCCCACAGGTGTGAAGACAAGGGCAATCTGCTTGATGCTCAGAAGAAACTGAATCTGGAGAGAGAGTTCATCTCCAACTACCTTTTCTGAACTTTTAAAGCCCTTTGAGCCAAAACATGACATTATCCAAACAGAAAACGATGCTATAATAAACAACACAGAATGAAAATACATAAACTAATTAAAAGTGAAATAACTTACAGCCAGTGAAACCCAAAACAAAAGAATGGAGCAAGGTCGTTGTGGACACACCGAGGCAGACAAACAGGAGCATATGAGACTCACAAGGAGATGAAATGAAGGGAAACCACAGGAAAATGACATAACCAGGGAAAAGAAACTATTGTCCAACCCACCCAGCAGCAGGCCTGGAAGCAGGGATTTTGTGGCTGATCCCATTGCTTCACTGTGAGAGAAGTGAGGCAAGAACATGGGAAGTGGTAGCACAGTACGGTTTGTGGCCAAAAATTAGATGAGACCCAACAGAGGCAGCACAATGGAAGTGGAGATAAAGGGGAAAATGACCTTTTTTTCATTTGGATAAGTGTGCCCAGCTGAGCCCAGTTTGTTCCTCACAGGTGCTATTGCACACCCCACTGGTGAGAACCCAGCCAGAACCATTCTGCTCTCCACAGATAAAACAAAGGGCAGGCAAAGCCCTAGACTGGCAATAAGGAGCCTGTAGGATTAGAACGTCTCTGGAAATAAACAAACCACCACTCAATGCATTTGCATTCACATTTGTGAGGCAGCACAGCAGGATTATTGCTGCTCCTTTTCTCAAGGAGGGAAAAGTAACATTTCAGACCCCGAGTGCTGACAAGCGCAGGCAAGTGAGTTTTTAGCTGAGATTACAGTATCTGTAAATTGGAGAAATCTATTTTACTTTCTTTGATAAGGCAACTGCAGTCTGATGCCAAATCTGCCCTCTTTCACCTGCCCCTGCTGCCTCAGGCACACGATGGAATACCTTATTTTAATAGGTCTCAAGTGAGCAGTGAAATCCATAACCACAGAGTTTGATGGCTCCTGCACTGCTGCAGGAACACTCGTGTAGAATTGTGGCTGCAAAGCCCTGTTTGCTTTGCTGCAGGGCCCCAGCCGGCTCAACCAGCACCAGGCTCCTTTGGCTCTCGTTGAGTGACAGAAATCAGTTCTGGACTACCTGGGACTGAACTGGAACCTGAACCAGCCTTAAATACACAACACTCTATTAGGTACATTTTAGTCTGAATCTTTCCATCTTTTCTCCCCTCTCTGCATCTCTGCTCTGCCCTCTGCAAATTGGGTGAGCTCCATCTTTATTTACCACCCGCTGTTTTTCAGTCCACAGCCGATACAGAACCACTAAGAAGGAAACCTTGACTTACCTGGGAGGGGTTTTAAGACAGCAACATTGCAGAAGGATCTCACCCAAGACCAAGAGATGCTTGCCAGGGGGTTGCAGGACACTGAGGATGCCCCAGGAGGGAGAGGGACCCCAGCTTCCCCACAGCCCCCAGCAGAGCCAGCAGCTGGGCACAGGTCCATCAACAGCCTCAGACCGAGAGCAGCGACGGGACAGGCCCAAGGACCACCCAGGGGTCTAGGCAGGGGCAGCAGGAGAGGGAAGCACCCCAAACATGGTCCTGAGACCCACCTGGGAAGACCTGGCCAATACTTAGCCGGGATGAGGCACAGGGACAGCACCAAAGCCCGTGGCTGAGCTAACCTGGGGCTGCTGGGCCCAGGAGAGGCTGGGCAGGCTCATTAAGGCCCATCAGTGCTCCCGAGGCTCAGCTACTGCTGGTTTTGCATCAGCTTTGGCTTTGGTTTTGCCCTGGTGCTCTGCCGGGCGGCCACCCCGCTGGTGCCGCGCTCCCCGCCCGGGGACAGCACAGGCGGCTGCGGTGGCCCCCCCGCCATCCTGCCCTCCCTCTGCCGCCTTGAAACTCTCACGTTTCCCTGTATCAAAGGCAGGGCCAGCTGTAAAAATAATCTCCTGGCACGGATGGAACAATACGGCACAATGCGCACACACCTAAGCAGAGCAAAGCGAGGCTGTGTGCGGCTCGAGAGAGAGAGAGAGAGAGCGTTTGAAGCGATATTAATTTTGTTTAATTTTATTAAAGAACCAAGGGTGCTTCCCAGCTTTTAAGTGGCAGCGGGAGGAGCCTGGCATGTCCCTCCATCAGAGACAGACGGGAAGAGCTCAGGGACCAAAGGGAAGAAAGCATATGGAATGTGTTACACGTCTGTCATTGAAGTAAGGAGCTTTAAAGAGTTCAGAAGGAAACTAGATACATCTCCACACAAAAAAAGGCTGAAAAATACAGAGTGAGTGACAGTGCCCGGTGGGGAGGGGAGAGGGCTCCCATTGCCTTCCCTCTGACTGAGAAAGCCTGAAGCACTAAAGTCTTTTGAATATGGAAGTTGTCTAAAACTGGTTAAAGATGTGCACTGAAAGTTGAAACTTTAGGGCATTAATCAAGAATGCGTTTTTTGGAAATTAAAAAAGTAAGAGCCCAAATAAATGGTTAAACTTTCTAAGGGCCCACACTCTGGCTGTACACACCAATGGAAATATCAGGCTGCCTTGACCTAATGCGTCCCAACCCAGGTTCTTCTTGCTTGCAAGACCACTGGCTGGGTGCTTTTAAAATAGGTCAAAAAGCAGAAACAATTGAAGTTTTAAAATGAAGCTTCTGCAGCGCAGACCACCAGCAAGCAGTCGTGGTCCCCCGTGGCTCCTGATCGCAGCACCCACTCCTCTGCCAGCAGGAGCAGCAGGATGCTCACCCCCAGTCATGTGCAGACCAAAAGCTGCTCTGAAGTGCTGTGCACGTCACCTGCCACTGCCCAGAAGGTGGCATCCCCCTGCTCGAGGGGATCCCAGGTGCTCCGGACAGAGCAGGGAGGTGAGGGCAGACCAGCTAAATGCAGGTTGTGATGTAACCTGCAAGCCACAGGATGGTCCCTGCTGAAGTGAACGAAACACCTCCTGCTTCTGTTCCTTTGCTGACAGGGCTATTGGTGCAAATGAAAACACGGCTCACACAGGTGCCTGAAAAAGCTTCAGAAACTGAACATCAGCATTCTCTTTCTTCAAGCTCCCGTGCCGGGTTTTGGGCAGTGGTCCCTGCATCCTGAGCCCCAAGGCAGAGTGCTGACCAGGGCACAAGTGCCCTGCTCCTGCCAGGTCTGCACTGGGCAGTGAAGCACATCCCCTTCCCAGCAGTTGTCCCATGCAGGCATCAGCATTAGGAACCTGCTGGCAATAGATAGCAATAAAAGCATTATAATATTCCCTTCCACAGTCAAGAACAAAACTTAGGAAAGTGCAGTTGTTAGTCTCCAGCAACTTGGCTAGACATCTCTGGCTTGGACAAAGTGACAGCTTTGTCGCCTCAGGACAGCTGCTCTCCGCAGTGGTGCTGGAGGCATGACAGCCTTTGGGAATCAAGCTTTAGTTGTAGAGTATCCAAGCACATTTGCTTTCCTGTCTAACTCTGAATTAACATCCTGTTCTCTGCCTCCTCCAACTAAGAACATGCTAGAAATGAGATATCCTTCCTCAGAAAGGAAGAAAAATGTGTTTTCAGTGTGCAGTGCAAAGTCCCAGCTCCCATTTAGGTGCCTTTGCAATGGCAGGCACTGGCACAGCCTCAGACTCTGATAGCTACCCTCTTGCACTGGTTATTGTATTTTGAATTAGCAACTTGTACTATCATTTGGGAGTTTCCCTGTCACAGATGAAAGCAATTCAAATGGCCCTCCATGTCCTTCACAACGTTTAAGCCAAGAACCATGACATTACAGTCTCTGTCACCTTCATCATGTGCACGGTTTTAGCACACCTGAGAAAAGAGACTTGGAAAAGCTAACCAGGGCAAAAGTGAGATGAAAAAACCCCTGGCAAACACATAAATGAGAAATGGAAAAAAAATCCAAGGGAGACAACACCCAGACAATTATGAACACTGTAAAGTTTTGAATGTATTGTTCTAGTCTGTCCCATGTCCATGTAACTCAGCCCTATGCAGATTGCTGGAAGGGCTCATCTCCTCTGCTATGTGTCTGATCTGGTCAATTGCACTGTGGTGACATGCAGAATTCAGCTGGTTTTGTACCAAATTGATGCAGTTGCTCTTTGAAGTTCAGTGCTACAAAATTGATCTGAGCTGTGGTAAGGAATTGAGTGATGCGTGGAAATTGTCTCACGCCAATGCCTGTTCCTTTTGTTTTTGGTGGTGCTGTTGCTTTCCCCTGCCTTCCTCTCCTCATGTTACTGCTCTTTTCATCTGTGATATTCATTTTGTACACTGACAGAGGCCAGGATATACATGCCTGGTTTGAAATACCCAGGAGTCCTTGTCAAGATGTACCTCAGAGCCAATCTGGTCTTAAAGGAGCAATTAAAATAAGTCCCATGATGTTCTCATCCAGAAGTCTTGCGAAAGGAAAGGAGCATTCTGGTAGCAACACAATTACCTTTATACATTATATTTACTCAGCCTAGACATGCCATCAGCTTCAAATCTTAGTTTTGGTCAAAACAAGAAAAAATCTGAAGATGTTGAAATGGCATCAAACTACAAATTATGTAAAACAAGACTATTTTAATGTACTATTTTATTATATAAATTATATTTTATTATGCATCGCATATTTTTTTCTAAGATGTTCCTAAGCAGTATCTTAATACCAAAGCTAAGTGGCAAGTAAGTTTTTAATGCAACAATTCACATCTTTCCATAGTTACACCAGTGACCATTGGTAGGAGTTAATTCTTATCTTTGTATCCATCTTCAACATCCTCTGCCTCAGGAAAAAGGCATACTTTGAAAGTCAATAAAAAAATGCACATTTTAGACCAAAGTTCTAAGATGAATGCACAAGTGGTTAAGATACAGCTTTCCTTTTACTAAGTTCAGCACTTTTTTCCACCCTGTGCTTTTGTACCTTGTGTTATTGACTCATTCATACAACAGTGACCCTGTACACCAGTCAGGGAACACATATCAATATTAAAAATAATAGTTTTATTATGTTCTGTCTCTTGGGCAAAATGTTCCCGAGCATGAGATATTCCAGATAAATGTCTGATCTGTGGACCTTCAGGCTAAGTAGAGAGAGATAAGTAAGAGACATTATCCTCAAAGATAACCACACTGCCTCAGGAATTACTCCCAGGAAAAAAAAAAAAAAGCTTCACAGTGCTCAGAAAGCAATTCTCAATGTATGAATGCAAGTATCTAGAACCATTTTAATCCTCAACAATTCTTAAGACACAGCTTTCACATCTGGCTGCAATTCTCTCGATCTTCAATATTCGTTATGACACCTGGGCTATTTTAGCTCTGGTTTGGGTTGGCAGGGACCTTTAAAGGTCACCGAGTCCAACCTCCCTGCAATGAATAGGGATGCCTTCCACTAGATCAGGTTACTCCGAGCCCTACTCAACCTGACTTTGAATGTTTCCTGGGATGGGGCACCTACCTCCTCTCTTGGGCATCCCATGCCAGTGTTTTACCACCCACAGAGTAAAGAATTGCTTCCTAATATCGAATCTAAATCATCCTTCTTTTAGTTTAAAACCACCTTTCTGGTAGGCACGCTTAAAGTACCAGAGGCCACAACAAGGTCTCCCCAGAGCCTTTTCTCCAGGCTGAACACCCCCAGCTTTTCCAGCCTTTCCTCACAGGAGAGGCACTCCAGCCCTCTGATCAGCTTTCATGGTCCTTTTGTGGACTCGCTCTAGCAGATCCCCATCCTTCTTAAGTTAGAGAGCTGTCCCAGAGCTGGACACAGTACTCCAGCTGGGATCTCACCACAGAGGAGTAGAGGGCGAGAATCACCTCCCTCAATCTGCTGGCCACACAGTTACCAGGCTTCTTTTTTTGAGAAGTCACAAATAGCATGCTCGTCATGTGAGAAAATACATAAACATGAGAAAACTCAGCAGAAACAAGCATTACAAAATAAAAAGTCAAAGCTTACCTAGATGGCACGAAGATGCTAAAACCAAGTTAAACAGGAGCATCTGAGACTACCTCAATTATTAAAACACGGTGCCAAGAACAGCAAGGTCATGGGTTGGATTATTTAAGAGCTGGACTCGATCCTTGTGGGACCCTTCCAACTCCGAAAATTCTGCGATTCCTGTGATCTTAAGTGGTACCTCAGAAGTTCCCATATATTCCACCGGTGGAGTTATGCTGCCACCTATTGTGAGGACGAACCTGACACCCGTTATTTCGCTAGGCAACGTTTGCAATAATTACCAATTGTCTGTCTTGTATTAGAAGTACTTTCTTATGAAATATCTGCTACTGATCAATGCTGGTGAGAGGCTGCAGGCATAGGCGGCCTTTCAGCTGGATCAAATACAGGTTCATACATTCTGATTTCTCATCTATCACAATGTACAGATTAATTTGGCTCTGCCTGCTGCTCTCAACTCAAAAGCTGGTCCAAAATGAGAACCCTGCTTCTCTGCTCCAATCAGTGGTCATGGAATGCATCCATGGGCAGAGGGAACGTGCTCCCCCAGCAAAATGCTCCGGGATGTGCTTTTCCTTCCTCCCTCGTGCGAGGAGCACAGGACTACAGGTTAGTTCCACAAAACTGAGACAGCACTTGAGCTATAGTATAAGCTCATGACTGTGCCTTTAGGACACCTTCCCCCCAAGCACAAGGGCAGTCCACGTGGCCTGTATAGATATTGTGCCTGACTCCAGCAGCTGCACTTATCAGCCATGAGCAGGGAGCTCTGTTGCCCAAAGCCGACTTTTCTGCACACAGAATTTAGGCAAACTTCTTTCAGGAGAGCAGCCTCAGGAGGCCCAGGCCAGCACTCCTCCAGAGGCTCACACCATGAGCAAAGCTGAAACAAACTATGATAGTACTTCCACCTCTCTAAAACTGAAGTAGCTTGGCACTGTTGAGTTCTGCCGTTCTCAATGTCCCTCTCCCCACCTTTTTACTTCCCCTCTGCCTTGGCACAACACAGAGGTGCTCTGTTCCTTCACCTCTCTAGTAGTATCAGCTACGCCAAGACCTAGACACTAGGCCATCCCTGCCAACTTAAGGTCACTTAACTGGGAAAACGAGGCCATCTGTTCATCCACAGCAAACAGTGTGTATCATCACACTCCCTTGTGCTCCCTCCTTCCAATCCTCCCCATGCCTGCCTCATTATTCATTTTTGCTTCCAGCTTTAGGAACCAAATGGTTCCAATCCAGAGCAGCACTGCAAACTAGGAGCGGTGCAGGAGTCACACCTGGACAGCCTGGATAGCTGCTCAAGGGCAACCAGCTAATGGGATTTTCTCATTTATCTTTCGGGCATTCAGCAACTTCCAAGGCACTCAGAGGTAGAGAGAATCTCTGGAGCTGCAGCTGGAGTGAAACCTGATTGCACAGACAGCAGGGTGCAGCCAGAGAGGACAGCCAGGTACGAGTGCAGTCAGCTCTCCAGCAAAACGAGCACCAGAAGCATGAGGTGTGTTTCTGCTGTTTGCTGTGCCACAGGGTACATGCTTTTACACTTCTGAATTGAGTCCAGCCGGGATCTGTCAAAGTCAGGGCTGCTCGCAGCACAGAGGCAAACGAGTGTACCAGCAACTCAAGATGGCAGTGGAAGTAGCAGATGGCATTTTCAGAGTAGTATCACAATTTACAAACTCCTTGGACAGGTGTTTGCCCTCCCTTGAGTCCAGGGAAGGGACACGGGGCACCTGCAGCAATGGAAGCTGTGTGATGGTGTCTGTGTGACTCCTGGATTCAATATGCCACCACAATTAGGGGAATTGTCCTGAAAAAGAAAGGTTGGGTCCATAGCCTCCTCATCACCTGAACTGGTTTCTCCAGAAGTAGGTTTTTCTGGGGAGTAATCTGGGATAAAAATCCAAGCCAGTCTGTGGCCCTTGGCTCCACAGATAAACTGCAGCTAAGCAGTAGGAATCAGAAGTACTCTTTACAGGAGATTGAGATTAGAGTCCTCAGTACCCTTCTTTTCCTAAGTGCAACCTGAGCACATCCAGACACTGCATTCCTATCAGGCCCTTCAACTGCCCTGTAATCAGGCAAATTTTTCTAAGCTTCTTCCCCACTCCCAGCAACTCCTGTTGCCCTTCCATTTATTTTAGAAATAGATCTCACTTTCTGTGAGTGTAGTCACAGTAGTCATGTAGTGACCAGAAAGTCACACATTATTTGCACAGCAGTAAAAAAAAAAAAAAAAAGCAGCATGTTTAACCTGGATTTTAACCCAAATCCAGGAGCCATCAGGTTAGGATAGGCTTACCTGTTCTGAAAGGGCTGAAGTCCAAGTCCTGGGTCTATCACACAAGGACACCCTGTTTCTACCTGGAGATCTCCTATATCTTAAACAAGTTAAAATAGAGATACAGTATCTTGACTTCAGACACGAGACTGACCTCAGTTTAAGGCAGATACTCTCGGCTTTGTCTCAAAAGTGACAAACTCCTACCAAAATGGTAGCTTGCCAAAACCCTCCATGATCCCATCCCTATACCCAGCAGCAGTGATTCATCATTCTCAGTGATAAAGGACAGTACATGCACACAGGCACTTTTTTCTTTTTTTTTTTTATTGCTGTTAATTCAAGGAAAAAGGTTGCATAAAATCCAATCTCTTCTAGAAATATAAGTGACCTTTCCAGTACATTTCAAATATCAAAGTATATGGTAAACATACAAATAAAGAGAAGGTAACATACCTCCTATTTACAGTACAGTATTTTAAATCATAAAATAAGTTCCATAAAGTACAACTGGCAGGTAATTCACAATACAAGTCCATTGGTGGTTTAACACCCTCACTTCAACTCAAACGCAGTTCATTCATTTCAAGTGGTCCAAAAATACCCAGATCAAATAAAAATTTTAATCAAAATAATTTTCATTTACTACTTAAACTTTTTTTTTACTTTTTTTTTAAATTAAAGCTTTCAATCTACCTCCCTCCCCTTCCCCTCCCCCCCCCAAGAAAAAAGTTTCAAAATGTACACTGGTGCTATAAATATAAATGCTACCTATGAAGAAATGTAGTAATCAAGCTTTTTTTTTCTTCAAGTTTTTTGTTTGTTTAGCAATTTATTAGATGGTTGAACCAAAGACTGATTTTTATTTCATCCCTCTACTGGACACATTGGGTCTGATTTTAAGAAAAAAACATTTCTGCCATGAACTGTGAGGAATGCCAAACCCTATGGATATACAGTGGTAGTTGTTCATCGGTGTTGAATGCAGCAGTCAAAAAACACACTCGTCTTCCAGATAACCTCAGTGCACTTTAGGAAATCAAATATTACCTGGAAGCAATTTAGTACATATATTGGCTTTTAAAAATAAAATAAAAAATACAGCAGCATTAAACTTACTTACTCATGATACTGACATGTTTAATACCATCTTAACACTCATTTCAGTCTTTCACATTATACCGTAATTACGCATAGTGGTAAATTGTTATAAAATAGTGACTTTTCTATTTGGTAGACAGGTTCTAATACTAATACCTGACTATTTTGTAGAAAACCATAGCTTTTGTTCAGTTTGAAATAAAACATTTACATTCTAAGTACAATGCAACACTGTAATAGTTTAGGAAAAAAATATTCAATCAAGTAATGTTCATTCTTGTGTTGACACGATGTAGAATAGCTTTAAAAAAGGAAAAAATGCTGTCAACTTTCATTACAAATGCAAACACACTGAGTACAACATTCATACCATTTTTTTCACCTTTGTTGCTGAACATACAGGCTAAAAAGCTACACAGGAAGAAAAATCTGTCAATTTAAGCTCTTTCATTTTTCTAAATCTGTTCCAGTCCACACAGTTTCAGCCCCTTCCTGCTCTATGTATTTTCATTTGTTTGGGCCTCTCGAGAGCTGCGTATCTGTATTATTATCAGGTCTAATACACATACAGTATCGTGTTTTCCTTTGGACTCTGCTAATAGGATGTTTGAACATCTCCCCCCCAATTCATGAGCATTAAATTTAGAGTACGGGCAGGGTCTGTATGAACTGCTAAACACTCATGCAAGTCCAACAAATCCATGTGGACAACCAGGGAAAGAAAACAGCAGCATAAGGAGAACAGGGAGGGAGGGAAGAAGATTGTGGTGGGGAACATGACCAAGTTTCTTCTTTCACCTTATGGCTGCTCCACCAGTGATGTCAGAGGTCAGAGGAATTTATTTTGTTTTTTAAACTGCAGTAAACATTGCACATGTCTCAAGTCTTCAGTGCAAAAGCATGGTTCGAATGCTCTGTCTGATTGATTGGCTGTGTGTGTGAATTACATGCATTATGCAAGCCTCTTGTAGAACCAGGAGGAGACCAGGGACTCAGCTTTCTTCTTTTGTACGGAACAGAGGCGCAAAAGCAATGAAAAATTCCAAAAGAATATAAAACCGGGAATGTCCCAAAACGCAAGACCAACCTCCCCCTCCCACACACACCTTCCCCCAATTTCCCAAGCTTCAGTTTAAGTAGGCAATGTTTACTTGTTTCAGTCTGCAGAATCCAAGGTATCATTGGAAGGGGGAGGGGGAGGTGCGTATCTCAGTCTGTAAGTGCCTAAAACAGGAAAGAGAACTACTAAGTCACTGCTCACAATTAAATGGATTACAAAACCACTACAAGGTATCAAAATGGACATGCTCTTCAAAAGGCACTATCATCCTCCAGTCCTTTTAAAGTAGGTCCTCGGACTTTATCCTATTTTCTTCCATCCTCTTGCTAGAACTGTAAGTTTAAAATAAAGATATAGAGTGTAGATATAGGACTTGAGCTCTACTAGAAAAATGTAAAGAAAAGATGGTCCCCATCAAGGTTCATCTTTCCTGTTCTGGTCCAATCAAACTACTAAAGTCAGAATGGGAATAAGGGCAGGAATCAAAAATAGCTTGTGCTCAATGCAAACCCTGCATTTTCCCCATTCTTCTGGACGGAGAGAGAAACGGAGGCTACTCCTTTTATATTTAGTTCCAATAGCTTTCTGCCTTTTTGCTGCAACTTGTCTGCAAAGTTAAATGTATTGCATGACGGGGCACAGAAGGATGGCTGATTGTGCAAAGGTAAGCCCTAGAAAACATTAAACATCAAATGGCCAGTCTATTGTTTTTTCTTTCAATTCTCAGAAGTTTCAGGAATCCAAGGTCATATCATAGACAATAACTGATATCTTTCCCTTTTTGCCAATGAATTCTCTCAAAAAGCACCCCACCGAATGGGAATGGGAAAATTGAAACAACATGCAAGTCTCAACATAACGCCAAAACCAAACCAGTGAAAAAAGACTGACAATTTAGGACTGGTATCATTTGACTTTCCAGCTCTGAACCCACGTTCAACTTCACGCTCTGAACCCCGTTCCCTCGCACCGTTCTACAAGATTTTCAGGCAGAGATAGGATACTTTGCAGTTTTAGAGCAGGTCACTAGTGCACAACCATTTACACGAAACATACACACGCACGCACACCTTTCTGCAAGACCAGAAACAGCACATTCAGAAAGGTAAGGAGAAACTGCTAAACTCAAAAGCAAGTCCGCTGGGAGTTATCATGATTACCTTGTTGACTGGCCTCCATGGATGACTGCTTACAGTCCTGCGCATAGTGTCCACTTACACCACAATTGTAACATGAAACGTTCCCATTCTTCTTGGGTCCCGACCCATTTGTGTTGGCAACTACGTTAGGTGCTGGATATACAGGATAGAACCTCCCAAATCCTGCCATCTGCTGCATCCCATAGTTGGCTTGACTCCCCATCACTGGGTCATGCATAAGCCCGTTTGCATACGGAGACTGAGGCAGGAAGAACGGAAGCTGTGTTCCATTGCTTTGATGTGCTTGATTGAGGTAGCTGCCATTGCAAAGTGATGGCAGAGTGAAGAAAGATGGAACTCTGTAGACTTGTCCATGAAGTGGGTTATGATAAAAATAGCTATTAATCTGAAGGCTGCCATTGGTCCCACAGCTACACCTACGTCCACAAGAACCGCAAGGTCCAGATCCCAACTGCTGCGGAGGTAACATTGTCCCGTTAGTGTTATTATTCCCAACAGCGTTTATGTAGGATGTGCTGTCACTCTGTGCAGTGCTGTGTGTTAGAGCGGGGCTCGGGCTGGGGGCAGGGCCTGGCGTGTGTGTCGGGATTGCAGGAGGAACAGTGGACTGGACCTGACCAACACCGAGGCCAGCGGACTGAGGTGGTGAGGAGGTCGCTCCAGTGCTCAGCACGTTTGTGTTCTGGTTGGGCAACACACTGGTAGCGTGAGGGCTGCCTGGCAAAGCGTACGAAGCTGGTGGAGGTGGTGGTGCTGCTGTGGAGAGACCAGCTGCTGGAAGAACTACCTTGAGATTGGTAGGCTGAGGGATTGCTCCTGGGTTTCCCTCAATGTGAGGCACCATTTGATTCAGTCCTACCACCTGGGATGCAGGTTTTGTGATGGGATCTGTAGTAGGAACTGGGGATCCTGGGAAACTACCTGGATTGTGGACTGGGATAAAGGCAGTATTTGGTGATCCAATACTTAAGTTTCCTGTCGGCTGCTGTGGTCCATTAACTGTGCAACTTTCTGATGATCCCTGTGGAGAGGGGATTTTCAACCTATGTATTGCCAAATGCAAAGCAGGGCTACCAGGCTGGACAGAATGCGGAAGGAAAGAGGATGGGACTGGCAAAGGGGAAGCCATGAGCTCAAGGCGTTTCTCAGGTTCACCAGAGGTCACTGGGCCCATTCCCGCAGGAGGGGAATTTGCAGACTCTCTCACCGGCGAGACAGCGACAGGTGTGGTAACCAGCATTCCCATGGTTTTACCATCTGCAGGTATGGGTGGTGGGACAACCGCTTCAGGCTTTTGGGCAGCGCTGTGCATCACACAGTGTAAGGCAGGCATGAAGGAAATATGCTGAAACTTTGCATTCAAAGGATCTTCTGAAAGGCTCCCATTTTCATTATTCACTGAAGAGATCTGAGCAGATGATTTGTTCATACTTGATGAACTGACAGCACTGTAGCCTGTAAACCTGGTTGTATTCTGATTCCCAGAGTCCTCAGAATTGCTGTCTGTATCTGTGGGGACAAAAGCATTTGTCAGTCAGAAGAATGAATCTCAAGCAACAGATAATCATGCCCTGGGCTCATTTAGCCATATAAAACCTATTGAGTTTGATGACATGAATGATAGTTATGTCTTCCCAAACTGTGACAACTTCGAGATTCTTTTCATTCATCCAAATTAAGCTAGGTCCATCTTCATGACTTGCCTATATCCACCTGCCCAACTAGCTACTGTGTCTTTGACTCGTGTATATCTACAAATGTGAAGAGTAGGACACAGAGTGAATTAGGAATTTGCATCTGTCTAGAAAGATATTAACACAGCTTATTTAAATTTTGAAGGAGTGGCAAACTGTCAGTACAAAAAGACGGAGCTCCCGGACATGCCACACGTAATTTCATATAAACCCAGCCCCTTTCATGCCAAAGTTCTCCACATTACTGTACTGTGGAAATTTCTCAAGAGAGCTGTATCACTGAGGCCAAAATATTATGACATATGTTTAGTAACCTACAACTCAGTGGTATTTAAATGATGCTAGAAGCCCTCAAACCGCCCAGTCATGAAATCCACAGAGGAAAATGTATTCTGTGGCTAGTTCAGAAAACAAAGTACCTAATCAAACTGGAAAAACTAACTAAAATAAGTGCAAGAAAGAGATTAGTCTAGGAATAAAGGCATTCATGCACACTCTCCATAAATACAACCTCTGTCTTTTTCTTCTTCACTATCAAAGCTTTCCCGCCCATCATGTCGTGGACTAGAAGGAGAGCTGTAACTTTCAGATGATGTTTCTCCACACGTATCATGGCCAGATCCAGCATCCAAATTCAGATCTAAAAATACAAGTTGTCAGTTTTATTTTTGATCTCGATGCATGCAAATGAGGTTATTTTGGTTTTCTCACATTTCACACTGGTTGAGATTTTTGTCTGTTCCTACTTAATGGCATCTGTCCCCTCTATTCCCATCACTTCCATTCCCAGCATCCAGGACTGGTTTTGTCCTTAAATTTGTGATGAGTGAATCCTTGGCGTTAAAGAAGGTGATACTGAAAATTTATATTTATGCAAAGCACTGAAAAGAATGATGATCCTGAATGATTCCTGTGATGTTTACACCAGGCTGTACTACAACACTGAGTTCCTCTGAACAGTAGCGACCCAGCATTTCTGCTGGCAGAGCCGCAGTGCTCCTCGGTGACACTGGCACAGGCAGAAAGCCAACTCAGCAGGACACGGCACAACAATGCACCACTTCACAACTCACTCTTCTAGAACAGGCTTTAACCAAACACTATCAACAAATCCTGTTTAAAGAAAAGAGGTGAACTGAAAAAACGGTAAATTGTTTTCGAAATTCTGAAAGGGTCACAGGACACTCCTTTGCTGGAAACCAGCTTTCAGGGTGGGTAGCTTACTATGGTTTAGCTTTCAAGTTCAGCCTCAGAGGGGAAGAAGAATGACAAGTTCACCCTCTCTCAGGATCTAAGACAGACACTAGCTGGAAATCTCAGCCCGCAAAACCTTGGTTAGCAAAACTTCAGGACAAAAATTAGAACACTAATTATAATAATAAAAATAATAATAATTTATAAATAAATTTTCCCCATTTTTATTGCTACTGGAAGTTTAACACATTGCAATGGCTCATCAAAAAGTTGCCTTAATGCTTAACTCTAAATAATTTCCTGGATTAAACCCACAATAGCTTAAATTATTTTAACAAGTACTTTCAACATCTAATACAACCTGGAGCCTCACTGTGAACCCAGGATCATTAAGAGCCAGAGTCTAAAGTGCTAATCACAGAGTATCAAGTCTTAAAAGTTACACTTGTAACTAACTAATGCTTCAGAGGAGCTCAAAATAGGGAGGAAAAAATGAAAGAAAACATGACGTAGTTAAGAATTACAGACACAAAATAAGGCACTTCAAACCAAGCCTGGATATGTAAACCTAAGCATAGATCCAGACTGTTATTTCTTCCCTTAGACTGTGCCT
Source organism: Nicator chloris (assembly GCA_013400495.1). Classification (NCBI taxonomy): domain Eukaryota; kingdom Metazoa; phylum Chordata; class Aves; order Passeriformes; family Pycnonotidae; genus Nicator; species Nicator chloris. The sequence continues at coordinate 68,909 of WAAE01008421.1, forward strand.
CCATTAAGTATCTCAAAAGACATTTTGATGTTTATACGTGGGTTTAAAGCTCGTCTCCGAGCAGGATTTAATGGCTTCCAGCCTCTTTGGGTTACAGCTCCTTTTTGAACCAGCCAACCAGGAGGCAGTTTCACATCTGTAGAGTGGTGGGTAGTGAGCAAACAGAATTCCTATGGAAAAGCATTCCCTACTAACTTTGCAGAATCAGAGAATCAACTAGGTTGGAAAAGACCTCTGAGATCATCAAATCCAATCTATGCCTAACACCACCTTATCAACTAAACCATGGTACATAGCCAGTTTTTTTAAAACACCTCCAGGAATGGTGATTCCACCACCTCCCTGGGCAGCCCATTCCAATGCCCAATAATTCTTTCTGTGGAGATTTTTTTTTTCCTATATCTAGCCTAAACTACATCTGGCACAGCTTAAGTCTGCGTCCTCTCGTCCTGTTGCTGGTTGCCTGGGAGAAGAGCCCAATTCCCACCTTGCTACAGCCTCCTTTGAGAGGTTGTAGAGAGTGATAAGGTCACCCCTTCCACACCACTGCATCACCTCCTAAAGTCATCGTCAGTTCATCAAAGCTCGGTGGGCTTTGCCTGACAACAAAAACAATAATCCATCAGAAATGCACGCAGCAAAGCTCTGCTATAGAGTATGTTTTCTGCTTAACGGCCCTTAACTATAGCTTTCCAAAACTGTTCTGGTTTTGCTATGTTTGTGAACAGTGAGTCTGTTTGTAGATGGTAAAAATACCTGCCCAATAAAACATGAAAATAATTCAGAACTGGATCCAGCTGGAACTCTCCAACGTAAGAAGCAGTGAGAGGAAAGAATGAAAGCTTAATCAAGACTGTATCACAAGTGGAAGCAACAGAAAGACAAGGTACTTTTAAGAGTCCTTGCAACACTTAGGCCAATTAGGTGGTGTAGAAAAAGGTAAACTCTCGACCTTCTGTCATGAGAACTACATATAAGAGAGGCAAGGTTACAATTTATATTGGGAGTTTAGAAAACATCATGAAAACAAAGTCAATGGGTAGCACAGACCTTCAGAAATTTGTAATAAAGCTTGGCGACCCAGTTCACTAAAGGTACACAAATATTATTTTGTCTTAAACTGACTGATGTACACGAGTCTTGGCCTAGACACTACATTTAGGATTACCCTAACCTGAAAACCCTGCTAGGGCAGCATACACAGCTCTGCTCTGTGTTGTAGCTCAGTGGTCACTTGGTTTAAACACTACAGTTCATCAATGAATATCAAATCACATCACAGGTTTTATAAAGGTTTCTTGTGAGCCATTACAGAACAGATGAAGAAACTAGTAGCTGCGAAGAGCACACTAATGGAAAGATGCTCCATGTCCACACACTTAGATGGCTAAATTTCATATGGAAGTAGTCCAACACTAGCTGCTTCTGCAATTAAACCATCCCATAAGCCAACTTATGCAGACTTCACTAGTATTTGCCACCTATGCACAGAGACACACCCCAAGCAACTAGATACAGAAGACTGAGTGTAGTGCGTTCTAATCATCAAGTCAAAGCACAAATTAGACTGCCAATATACTGACTTGCACCAGAATGTTTTTCAGACTTGTGCTTTCCCCTTTACAGTAGACCTCGAATAAATCAGCTCTAAGTTCTGTTTCTTACTAACAGCTTTGGAAAAAGCACGTTACCTTTTGCTGTCCCAGTACGGATGTGCTGTGATGCTGCAACTCGAACTCCATTGCTCCTGTTAGTCAACCTGCAGTCAGTTTTCTTTGCTTTCTCCCTGTGTAAATAATTTCATGGCTTTTTTGCAAATGCATGAGCACAAATAACCGACCACGAATGAGCATGGAATGACACTGGAAACAAAGGCAGTGACTCCAGGCCAGAAATGTGTATTTAATAGATATAACAACAAATTTAAATAATGAACAATTAAATAGAGGCTGCTGGTGCAATATACCAGGACTTAAGCTGCAAGCAGCGTTATTAAACACTATGAATAAAGATCTCTATATGAAAAGACACCAAAAAGGAAATGGTGCAGCAGACAGTAAAGTCATTTTTGAAAGCTGATGAATGTAATCCAGCCCGACACCAGTCTAGTGTAATAGCATCTGGAAACTTGGAAGAAGGCAGAGCATTAGGTAAGGGTGGAAGTGCTTTCACTTCTCACAGTGCAGAGTTGTGTAGCCTGCAGGAAGTTCTGAAGCCCTCTGATGTGCAAATTATCTTCAACAAGACTTTTCAGCCAGTTAACACCCACTTCATAATGTTAAAGGTTGCCATCAACCCTCATTTGATTTTCAGTATATTCTGGAAAGCTTTACACCTTTAAAGTTTCAAATAAATACAAAGGGAGAAAGGCAATTTAGTATTGATTAGGAAAGTACTTCCACTCCTTCATCATTTTAATAAATGCCAAGTGATATTTTGAGAAATGAATGCATTCACATAAATTCTATATTTAAAGTTACTTCTTTACAGAATATAAAATAAGGATTTTTATGTAGCCTAGTCTCACACTATGCCAGCTCTTGTGCCATCACAGCAAAGAAAAGCACCTAACTGACTGCAGACTCTGTTCATCAGAGTGAATGCGTTACACTTCGTTTCTGGATTACCAGTTCCATTGGAAACCTACTTTTCCAGCTGTGGCTTTCCTTTCTTCTTGCTTACTGTAGACAGACTTCGTTTTTCCACTGTGTGCTAGACAGAAAATACAAAGACACTAGTCAAACAACAGAACTGGTAATGGAAGCCAAGAAAACACCCCTTCTAGACTCACAGGTCCACAAGCCCAAGAGTAGTGTGCTTACAGGTGCTCTAACCACCCAAACAACCACTTGTTCAGTGCATTTGAGCCTGTAAAATAATGCATCATGTCTTGTGTTTACACGAGAATCAGCAAAACACTCAGCAAATTACTATTTGCAAATGTACCAGAGATATCAATTGAATTATTGTTTGCATGCTGTTCTTCCTCCAGAGGATAAAAACAGATGTGTTTCATCACACACCTGCTAAAAAGGCTGATCACCAAGCTTAAGGAGCTACAAAATTTGTTGATATAAATGGAATTATTTGATAGTTGAGGGTGGGAAGTACACGTGACAAATTATTTCTACACAGTGACAAGCAGGTACCTACCCTTACACTGGAGGTTTAAGCTGCTAAACTAAACTCTAGAATACAACATACAAGCACATAAGAAAAGACAACGGATCTACACAGTTTTTTAAGTATGCTATTACTAACTGTTATTAACAACTCGTATTTGACAAGGCAGTAAAATTTATGAAAATTCTGAAATAATCTCTGTCCAAATTACTGTATCTGCACTTCCTTTAAGTAGCTTTCCCTCTGCTCTAGTAAATTAACCTTTTTCTTGCTTCAAGCTTGCAGTATTTCAAGCTTTGATGTAGCCTACCATTTCATGTTTAGAAGTCAACCTCAATTCATTACCCTGCTTTATGAAATAAGGAAACTATTTTTCTTTGGCTTGCTATTCCACACATAACAATCACTAGCCAAATTCCAAACATAAATAAGAGTAATATCAAGCAATTCTGGCATTCTGGGTTTTTCATATATAAGCAGTGAGCAAGCTTCCTTCCCCCAGTTTCAGTAGTAGATAATTTTATTTATAAATAATTATTCTCCTTACCTATATTCACAATGAGATTGAGCATTGATGAGACACAAATCTCAGACAAAGTGTATATGCATCCATTATTAACTTTTTTCAAAGATTATTAGTTAAATACTGCAGGTAAGATAGAAAGAGTATGTTTAACCTGTTGTACCTACTGTAGCATTAATACAGTTTAGCTACTAATACAGTTTCTAGTTCCTTGCAATAACAGAAATTGCCCAAGCATTTTGGAATCCTCTCTGATGACAATGCTACTGTAACAGGAAAGTACCTGATCAGAAATTAATATGACTTTTATGATTACTTACATTCTGCTGGGAAATTCTATTTAGAAATTCATAAACAAAATATTCAACTTTCTGAGACAGTGCTAAGGAATTATGAAGGGTTTTCTAATCAAGGTAAGTCAGCAGCAACTTCAACACTTATTTTGTACAATTTTAGGAGCACTTCTCATCTTTTAAAGCTAAATCTCATCATGTGTAGTGGACAGTCTTCTCAGGTGTCTCGGAATATGGTTTTAAAGAATCAACAGCAACACACCTGGTCAAGTAGGTTAGTACAGTGTTCTGGGTGCTGCTGGACAATACAGCTTTTCCTTCTCCAGTCCATCACCCCATTCTGCTCCGAGTGCTGTATGTTAAGGCTATCCAGTGAAGAACATTTTGCACTGCTAGTGCTGCTGAAAAGAAAAAAAAAAGCCCCAAAAGTTATGCTGATGTGAACAAACCTGCAGGCTTTTCTTACCACATACATGTTTTGCATCATGGTGGGAAATTCTGCTTTCAGAAAACCCTAGGAATTTTCATGAGATTTAAAAGATGTAAATTACAGCAATTCTTGTGCTCTAAAGTTATGATATGACCATAATTGGAGTTCCTTTTTCATTTGTTTACTATAATTTGATGTAGAATTCAGAACAACAAAATTTGTAGAAAACAGTAATTGAGGGAAGAGTTTCCTTGGATATTTCTACACACAAAAACTTTGCTATTTTCATTACCAGACGTGTGGAAATTTTCCAGATAGAAATGTATTCTGAACTAATTTTCTTTCCTCCTTATCTTTAATGACAAAACTGGAATTACTTTGTAATCTGTTTCAGAATTCATTAGATATTTAAAGAAAGGAGCACACAGTTACTACAGATCATACTGCAGCTGTGTTTGTGTCAATTTCAAAACAGTCATCTTGTTCTGCATTTTTACCTTCACAAATGCTAGTTTTGAGTAGTGCTGGGAGAGCAGAGTTGCACTTGGCATTTACTTTGGACTTTATAGTGACTTCCACTGAAGCTTTGCTCTACAGCAGCTAGTCAGAAGCAATATTTAACTAGGTCTGAGACCACTGGTCAACAAAAGCTGCTGGAAAATAGTCAGGGCTCTGACAGACTCAGTAGGGCACAAGTACCTATAACCTTTTCGTATCTCATACAAAATCATGCCTTACTGCTGGCTGGATGCAAAAGAAAACAAGAAAAAAGGAGTTAACACTTTTAAATTCTTATCTAAATACTTATGCTGGTAATTGAAAGTGCCTTTTAATTCAGCTGCTTCATGAAGGTTACTGCAGTTTGAAATGTTACTCTGTTCCCATGATGGCAGAAATCCAGCTCACTTGAAAGCACAAGACATGCTGAAGTTCCCGTAGCTACTTATCAAATACCTCTGTGAATAAGGGCTCAAACCACTTTAAAGATACACAACAGGTCTCAAAAGACAGACATAAGCCCCTAATTGAAAAGATAGAAGCAAGGTCACTTTAGAAACTTCTGCCAAGTGGAGGTAAATTATTTCACTGCCAAACTTGCAGTGATTTCACGGAAATTGTAGTATTACTGAAGTTTTTGTTTTGTATGTGTGATCTCATTCCCACCACTAAATTTTTGGACTTTTCAAGAGTAAGACTGCAATACCGAATGTAGCAAGAGGTAGACAGATGCACAAAGTACCAATGCTATTTGAGATGAACTGCTTGTGACTCTAAACAGCTTTATGTGCATTTAAAATAGAAAAGCTTCATTCAGTGCCATTTCTTTACAACCCATAAACAACAGGCACAGATTTTAAGTAGACAGACACATAAACCAAACAGGAGAGGACTAACAGACCTCTAGCAGTCAAGGAGTAAACACATTTCCCCCTCTTGGATAAACAGAAAATATTAGTTAGGTAAAGGAGTTTCTTTCTCAGAACTTTGTGGAAATGTCTGTCCCTCTCTTTCCTACCTGAAAGATAGATCCTAAACTACAGTCAGCCTTACTGTAATTCCTTATACAACGAATAAAAATAAGACGATTTCTTTATTAATTACTATAAGCTACTAAATTTGGATCCTGATCTGATGACTTTGTAGCAGGCTGTATATCCACCAGTGTAATCACAGATTTTGTCAAGATGACACTTTCTTCTTGAGGAAATAGAAATTGAAAGTAGGACAGTTAAATACCAAAGCAGACACAAACCACTAAGTTGTCTTGTGGTGAGTTCACAAGAATTTTGTCTGTTAAAGATCTGTGGTCCTTAACCAACACTGTTCTGTGCTATGTTATATTCTAATTACTGGAATTACAGGTAAATTTTCACCACAACATAAATACCTTTTATAGATAAATCAACACTGAACAAAATTGTAAATCACAATTAATTTTGTATCCATTTGTTTCCCTTAATTTAGTTGAATGAGTGCACAACTATGTGCAAATATATCTGAAGTTATTAATCAAAATACATTAATAAGTGAATTCACATTAGGTACTTCAGGGACCTGAAGGCATATATAAACTACTTTAATATGGTTAGCAACTGCTTCCACTTACAAAGGACACAAACCAGCAAGGTGTGCGTGCATTTGCCAGTAAGCAAGGGCAAGCACGGACTACCCTCTCCTATAAGCTCCTCTTTGAGGTTACTTAAGCTTCAAATCAATAGCACTGGAAATTTTCTGTACAAGCATGGGGGTTTGTGCACATAGGAAAAATACATGCCATACAGATTGATGCTACTCATCCTGTAAACACAAATCAAACCATCAATTCAAATAGTGAAGATTCACAAAATTTGCGAAAGAAGAGCTATCCAAATGACCAAAACCTACGGATTTGGAAATAGGGTCTTCTGAACTATGTTTCTAATAGAAATTAAGTTAATAACAACCTCCCAAGCAATAAAAATAAGACCAAAACACCTCACCCCACCACAATAGGAGGACACATACTCTCAAAGCACTAACAAATGTAAGTTCAGACATGTAACATGGTCACATTACATCCTAGTACCTACTTGGCAACAGGACTTTTTCCATTATGTTTCTTGTGAACTGCTGTATGTTGCATTACATCTGGAAAAATAAAAAGAGCAGAATTTCAACAGCAATTCCATTTCATCTTTTAAATCAATCCAGCAAATTCATCATTCCATCATCACCAGGCACATAGCAGAAGACATCTTCATTAAACAGGCCAGGCTTAATTTACAGTGCTGAAATTAGCAGGTGTTGCATAGAAGACAAATCAGTTTGTACAGATGATATAAACAAGACTCTTTACCTTCCAATCCACAGAAGAATGAAACAGAGAGGAACTGTAACAATGTTAATGTTTGCTCACCTCTGTATTTAACTCTAAGCACTGAATGCATGACTATCACCCAGTATGAAAGAACAGAGAGAGAAGAAAGGAATGAGTCAGAAAAAAATACAACATTTTGTAATTTCTTCTAAACTACTGAAATTAATCTCAAAACTACATCACACATTCTGACTAGCGAATGAAGACAAGTCCTACACTAAAGTACTCCATTCTGAACCTGAAAATTCACTATGCAGGTAAAGCTTTACAAATGACATCTGACAAAAAGAGATACTGGCCCAAGGCCAGGCTGGGTGGGACTCCAAGTAACCTGGCATAGTGGAAAGTTCCCTGCCTGTGGCAGATGGTTTGGAACTTCAAGGTTGCTTCCAACCCAAACCATTCTAAGGGTAGATGAAGAAAAACTAAGAACTTTAGAGACACACTCTATCCCTTTCTTTAAGGCAACTGGCAAATTTTAACAAAAGCAACTTCCATTAATTCCAGCTATTGATAATCTTAGTATTCTTGCTACTTATGATTTTGCCTGAACTCCTCTCAAAGCTACACGTAAGTCCAAATTATGGTTTAAAAACCTGAGAAAAAAAATTCGTGATTTTTAAACTTCTGGTAAACACTTTATTAAAATGGCACAGAAGGTGTTCTGAAATGGATTTGTAGTTTCACCAGGTGAAGAGATTTACGTATTTTTAAGAACACTATATAAAAGACTATTTGAGCAAATATATTATAAATTTACTTGGTGTGTTCTGAACTCTTAAGAATATGGCAATGATTCTTTTCATAAGAAAAAGCTGGTCAAACTGCATATGTAGATTACTGAATCCACAGAATTTCAACAGCAAACTTCTTATGAGTTAATAATGTGAAAGAGGGTAAGAGTGCTGTCATTACTTGAAAGCCAACATGAGTGTTCAGTGATCTGTGTTCACCCATCAGTCCCCTTGCCCATCCTTTCCACCTACCAGGAGCTTGTACTTGTTTCCTTCCAAAAACAATGCAAAACTGGCTTGCTGTTCCTTTCAGAATGAAACTACTGACCAGCCACCAGGCTGCAGCTTCCATGTGTGAACTGTTTTTGAGGCACTTGAAAAACACAAGCTTTCAGACTGTAATCAATACTCACTACAGTCCCAAACTGAGTTAACAGTCCGGAGTATCAAAGCAGCATAGGTTAAGAATAAGAGAACTTGAACATCCTTTCTGTGAAAAACTAGAAGCTAAACAAATTTGGTATATTTAAATAAAACAGTCTACAACCCTTGAAATACTGCACTTAACTCTGAACCATGGTAACTTAAGAATAAATAGGTAAAAACATGAAGTCTATAAATAATCTTGGCTCAAGTAAATTGTGAAGTATATATTCCTGGTTGTTCAACACAGCTGTGAACTTCTGCCTTCGAGCTCTCTATGAATCCTGCCACTTCTTGAGTTATAGAACAACCTCTTAAGGAAACTGCTGAAAATACATAAAAATTCTTCATTTGCATAGCAGATTTCATTCAATTTTTGTACCACTTTATACCAATGAAGAAATCAGTCAAGTGTATGATTTCCAGAATCACTTGAGTGGGGTAAAATATCTCAAAGAACCACCTTTGAGAACACAACTACCTTCCTCCTGACTTGAAGCTTCTGAACTGTCCTCCTTGAAGTGTTCTGCTGTCTTAACCGTCTTCAAAGAGGGTTGTAAGTTACCTGCAGAGAATAAAGTTCACGTAGTAACTTTATAGATCTTGAACAACTGGACAGTTCCTGAATGTTTGCACTAAACTGGAAGCTAGGGAAATGGAAGACTGAAATTACTGCTTTGCTTGTGGCAGCAATTTGAACATTGCCCCCTTCAAAGCAGGCCATCTCCAAGAGTAAAGGCTCTTAAGAGATACTTTTATTTTGAAGAAAATAGTGTCAAAAATAATTTTAATGTTATGGTACAATTTCAAAAGGTTGTGATTGTGATAATTATTAGAGATATTCCTACTATGCTGCACTTCAGATCTTTCTTTATAATCACTTTGTGTTACAGCAGCAAATGGGAGGAGAATAATGATAGTTAGTAGCATTCTTCTGCAACAAATTACGCTCCTCCACTGTCAAATCATTCATCTGCCAAGAGAGACCTAATTTGGGCTAAAGTCTTCTAGTGTCCTTAGCACAGTCTTCATACACCATTTTTGCCTTTTTATGCCAGACAGGATGAAAAATAAGTAGGAATAATATTAACAGTTTTGTTGCAAAAATACCACTTCCATGTTCTGAAAAAGGACTTAGTTTGTTAAAGAATCTAACTCTAAGAGTCTACTCTTCCCCTCTCAAAAATTTCCAAGTTAATGCAGGTAAAAGTATCTGAAAGCTGTTGCTTAGGAGCTTCAAACATTGATAAGATCCTTCTGAATATCATCTTCATTGAAGATATTAAATCCCAAGAGATCATGCTCTCAAGTTGGAATCAAAAGCCTACTCCAACCTAAAAAGTCTTTAAACAACTGAATCTATGAACCAGGAGTGAGCTAATTGATTTCCTCCTTAATGGAACCATAGAGGCATAATTAAGCTTACTGAATATTTAGTGTGAGATCCCAACTATTATTTAAGGTATAAAGATGTTTCACCAAACATAGAATTTACTTCCACGTAAGTTTTACTAAATAACTTTGTATTTCTGTGAAAATACATTTTTATCCATGACTCTATATAGCAACTGAAGACCAACTGAAGCCACAAATGCTTTGTCTGTCGATTAATTTTGCATGTTATATTTGAGAACTAGATGAGATTTTTCTTTAATATACACTTCTTTTCCCAACACTGTCACCACATACAAAACACTATTATGACTAACTTGCAGTAACAAGTAGCAGGATTACAGGAATCCCTAACAGGAAACCTAGAAAAACACAGAACCTAAAAATAAAAAACTCCCTCACGGCCCCTCACGGGCCGCTTAACTGGGGTGATTTTGGCAACAGGTGGGGCGAGTACTTTTGTCTTAGTACAGCTTGCATTAGCCTGCACCACAGGAAATGTGACTGGGCTACCCTGGACGAGTCATCCAGTCCCCCTTCTCAAAAGAAAAACAACTCTGCTTACATTGATCACACTAATTCTCTTCACCAAATGTTTTCTTAGTATCTAACCCAATGTCAGGGCCTGAATCATGCCAATGGGCTTCGCAACCCTTCCCTGCTCTCCCAAGGGCTTCACCTGCCCACAGTGAAGATCCAATCTGGTACACTGCGGTGTTGCAATTTGGGGTGTGACTGCTGGAAGGACTGGCAGATGCCAGGGCCTCCATCCTCTGGTGTGGGAGCCTCATTTGAGCTCAGGCCCTTGCCTGGGGTGCACTGCTGGCACACCTGTGCCTGGACATGAATCTTGCTGATCCTGTTCTTAACCCTGACCTACTGACTTGTTTTTCTGCCTTGACCTCAGACCTGCCTCACTACTCTGGACTTGTAATCACCAGGTTCTTGCCTGTCCCTGGTCCTAATCTTCCTCATAAGAAGTTAAGCCTAGTGCTTTCTGTCTTACCCGTCAGAGAGAACAGATCATCCTCTTTACATTGGGACTCTTCAGTATTTGAAGACTTAAATCATCTTCCATTTGAGTCTTTCCTCCTCTCTGCTGAACAATTAAGTTCCTCATCCTGTCTGTCATATATTCTACATCTGACAAATCCTCATGAACTTTCATGTACTCAATTATTTATTATTATAAAAATTATCTCACATTTAAGATCACTTTGTAATCTGTAAGACTTCCGACAGAATTGACATTTGCCTATTCTCCTTCTGATCTACTCTCCCGGGAGATAATTTCTGCCCTGTCAACTCTGTCTTGATGGAACTTGGCACTGGTTCTTTTTTGAAACCATTTCAAATGACCACCATCTACAACAATGCATTTGCAAGTCCTTCCCAACCAGATGTAGTCTACAGTCTAAAATACGCACACCCTGTCCAGTGTGCCCATCATTAACATGAATCTTTCTGGACTTTGGAAATTCTTTCCTCACATGCAGCCTTTCAGTAGAACAGAGGTGTCCATTTTTACAGCAGTAAATTCCAGCCAGTTCCACAATCACCCTGATTATTTTTAGCTTAACATTTTCACAAAACTGCCAGGTAAGAATGTACTAAGTGTTACTAAAAAATGTTACAAAGTGACCTACAGCTTCTACCCTAACCACATTGCTTCTATCTCATCATGGAAAGAATACATCTGTCACAGATCACACACATCATTTCAAACTTAAGTCAGGTGTCATTCCTCTATTTTTTTCCAAACAAATACGAGTGGTCAGTTTGGAACCTTCAATCTATTCAATTCCTTACTAAGATCTTTGGCAACTTCTGAGGCAGTGGCCTCACAGCCAGTGCTTCAACTGTCATGGTGTATAACATGCACTGAAAGAAGAGAAGATTCAACGGAAACAAAGATCACATCCTAAGGCATCCATACAGAGAAGCCAAGTTTTTGGTCGCACAAACAACTGTAATACACCAAAGAAATCTTTGCAATGCAAATGCTGGAACACAATTCTGTATGTTCTGAAATTAGGGACATCCTATCATTTATGTAGTCAAAACAAATATTAGTTTAAATATCAAGACGATGGTCAATCTACATAAGAAAACAAACTAAAAGCAGATGTGATTTTTTGGGTCAGTTCAAACTTTTTGTTCCAAAATTTAAGATGTTGTGATCGGAAGAAATGCCAAACTGTTGAACAAATTCAATTCGTAATAACCAAAGGGTGGGAGGAAGGAAGGGAGGAAGGAAGGAAAACAAGCTGATGCTACATAACATATTCCAACTCTCAAAAGTATGCGTATCTGCTCAAGAAACTATTGACCAAGATTTCAATACAACCAGTGGAATATAACACAAACACAAAATTATGAAGCTGTACTTAGGCACAGCAGCAAGAATAGCTTTTTATAGACTTTTCATTATATAAAACAGTATTAGGATATTTCTTACTGTGAGTGTGCAAAGATTCTGATGAAATTGATTGGAAGAAGTTGTATACTCTCTGATTCTGCAGAAAAGCCTGCGATGTATTTGAAAATAGCTGCCTGAAATTTAAGGGAAAGTTTGTTAAACTAAGTGACAGAATCATAGGAAGAACACAAAACTTTACTACAGTACCACTTAAAAGCAAAATAGGCAGTTCTTAATACGTCCAAACCCTTCAAATTGCACATTCAGCATAAACAATGTCAAAAGCTACTTTTGAGTTTTGCTGTTAAACACTAGTGTAAGCTTGGAGTACAGCCAATATAAGGAACTGGTATGATGATTTTTTTGAATTTAAAAAGTAGGTGCTTATGAGTCATTATAATTCAAACATTTTATCCCCTTGTAACATTTTATTAGAGGAGTTTGGACTGAGTCCAAAAGCACAAGACTCTATATTTTAACTTTTTTTTTTAACTGAGAACACATTTATTTTCCCAAAACAATGCACCTCTTTCTTAAATACATTTGTATGGTTAAATACAAATATGAATTCACCTACAAGGTCAGAATACAAATTTCATAATTATCTCCAAGAGGAAAAGGTGTGATTCTCAACATTGCTCTGCACTGGTCTGGGTCAGTTACCAAGAGGTTAGTGACAAATTCTATCAGCTTCAAATAAGAAAATAAGCCAACAATGAATGGTTTTCATTTCCCACTCACCAAGGTTTCAGATATTACTTGCCAGGAGGCACTACCCAGTTGTATTTCTTTGGAGAAGGGGCAAGTGAGAGCAATTTCTGGCAACCAGGCACATATTGAAACTCCCAAATAAGTATGTATTTATGCTAAAACTGACATTGAAAGAGAAAGGAATTTGAATACAGTAATGCTGTTCTCTTGAGATTATTCATGTAGCATTCCTGTATAGTCACAACACCACCTGCAAATTGTAATTACAGTTGCTTACTCTAACACATTATTATTTTCGAAGTGAGTCTCTTGGATTGATAATTACTGTGCAGTGAGCCTTCACAACCTTTCTGTATTACAGTACATTCCCTTCAGCCAACCTCTGTTTAACAGGTTTATTGATTTAAAACCACTACTTGCTTGTTGGCCAAAATTGTTCACATAGATTAATTTTTGGCTTGGCAATCAAGCCAATAAAGACAGACAAATATTACAGACCAAAATTTACTAAAAAATTGGCGAAGGGGTGATTGAGGCTCAGAGTGGCTCCACATCTTCTTTAACTAAAATATTAGGACAAAATGCTAGAACCAACAGAACATTATGAGTAGAAGTTTGAAAAGCAGTGCCTGATTCCTCAACTACCCCAATTCAAGAGACACTGCCTAACATGATGAATAATTTGTTTTCAACAGGTTGAACAATCCTGACTGAAAAGGACAAACATAACAAGGTATCTGTACCAAACAAAAAAAAACAAGTAGGCAACCCCAAATTTATATTACTGTTCGTAGTTACAGATTTTGACCACCAAGCTCTTTCATCACTAAATAGCAGGTGATGAGTTATAGGCCATTTTCTTACAAATACATGAGCTACTTTTAATTTTATACACATGCTTGACTATTTGTTGGAGGTTAGATTTGTTTCTTTTTTACTTGTAGAATATTTTCCCATAAATTGCTAGATTAACTGCTGGTACTTAATGGGTGCTTGACCGGAACAAAAGAGGTGGCAGAAGTGGGGAGAGGAGTGAGCTCTGGGCTACACTTTTTGTTCTTTGGGGGTTTCCCTCGTTAAGGCGGGTTCTGGGGGCAGGAAAACGATGGGGCAGGGCCAAGTAGGGGTCTCTTGCTCTCGGCATCAGAAGGAGGAGGGCGAAGCTGTTTTGCTTGCGGCGAGAGGAGTTCACTGTCACCACCGATCCCAGTCCTGGGAGGTCTGCCATCGTCTGCTCGTGTGCCCAGGAACTCTGAGCTCGCTTCCTCCTGCCCTGCTGGACCTGGGCCGGCCCTGTCCCACCGCCGCCGCTCCTTCGGTGCTGCTCTTCTTGCTACGCTGGCCCCGCACCCCCTGCCCTGCCGGGACATCCCGCCCCTGCCAGCCAGGGACATTTCTGCCGCTCCCACCACCACCGCAGAGCTCCTGATTTATCTCACCCACCAGCCCGGGATTTTCCACTGTTCCAGCTCGGTGCTCTCGGAATCCTACAGGAGCACCGAAATCAGACTGCCCTGGGCTTTGTGAAGCAAAGCCCTTCTGGTTCCTGGTTCTGTTTTGTTGTTAATGCTGTAGTTGTTGTTGTTTGGTTTGTTTTGTTATACATACCAGTAAAGAACTGTTATTCCTACCCCCCCGCCCCGATACCTCTGCCTGAGAGCTCTTTAATTTTCTAAATTATAATAGTTTGGAGGGAGGGAGTTTGAATTCTCAAGGGAGACCCTGCCCTCCCCAGCAGACACCTGTCTTTCAAACCAAGACGCTATTACTGTTCATTCCTTTTAAATTCTCTTCTGTCTCTCACTCTATCCTGTCATAAAAAGTAGAACATATGTGCTCTGAGTTACTGTTTCTAGTATTTCTAAATATACCCTTGTGTAAAGGAGGTAGTATCCTTTCACAAGCGCCAATCATTACTATATAATGCTGCTTAGGACAAACATTTTCATAATTGTACAATTACTTCCAAAGAAGTAATTCTACCAAGTTTAGTAAGTCTTAATTTAAAGAAAATCTAAAATAGTCAAGGGTATCTATTTCATCATGGCCTTCCTACTTTCTTTGTAAATTGGATTTAGGTAGCAGAATTTCCATTGTCCATACGAGTCATCTAGCTTGACTTCAATCACTTTTCCAGTGATGCATTTCAGGCTATTTACTAAAACATTTACCTGATTATGGGCTCAAGATCAGCATGCCTTCGTTCTTCCCTCTTCTGAAAACCCTGATTTAGTGCTCTTAAAATAGTCTTGTCAAATGCTTCAGAAGACAGTTCCTTTGGGAGCTGAGAAAAAGGTTAATGTGAAAAATGAGTAGTTCACATTTTAAAAACTATATTTGCTCACTATGAGTCTTTATACCTTTTAGTATCAACAAGAAACTCAGTTGTTCCAGTCTGAGTGATGTATTTTACAGACCAAAGGTACAACAAATCAACATCATCTAGTTTTGAAAAAGAAACACTTTGCAGTAAATCCTCACAGCAAATCCAAGCAGAAAACTGTTTAAAGCTCTATTTGAAAGAATTACATCCAGAAATCTACCAATACCATGTTCTTTTCCAGGACAGCTTACAGCCTTTATTTATTTATTTATTTCTTTAAATCTTTCACACATAGAAATTAGTTCTGAAAATAACATAAAAAATATAACCAGGCATGACTGAATGCACTGTACTCACTATCACCGCTTAGCTAGATTAAACTATTTTAAATAAACAAGAGTAGAAAGGAAATCATTTCAGTTATTTAATACACTAGACTTCAGCGGGCAACACTGAGATTAATCAATAGCAAGTCCCTCCCCAGTTGCTACTAACACTGAAACCTCTTATCAAAATTCATTATAACTTTCCAATGTCAATACTACAAAGTGAGGTCTTCTGATGTTCTAGTTGAGAAGGCAAAATTCTTGCTACTAAAGAGCATGTCTGTTTTAAATGAAGAATATTCCCCAGAACAAAGTTTTTTTCACCTTTAAAACTTCCAAATATTGTACTTAAGTACATCAAAGCTGATCAAATTTGTTCATCTATATTTAAAAAAAATTTATTTTAATATGGGGAAATAAAGAATAAACTGCCACTGAAGAATGCTTTTTTTACTGAAGTTCAAAGCTATTGCTAATGTGGTTAATATCTGCCACCAGTTATGATCAACAACACTAAGTAATTTACACTAGAGCAGCATCTTCCTCTTGTATATTTGGAATACACCTGACCCAGAATGCCAGCTGGATATTGTATCCTGCTACTGGAACAACAGCCCAGCACTGAGAAATCCTTTCACTGAATGAAGTGCTACTAACAGAGGGATGCTGTGTCTGATGCAGATAAATTGCTTGGTAACATATATAAGAGGAACGTCTGGAATCGAGACAGAAGTACAGACATAACCTAGTATTACGTTAGTACAGTGCTAATAGCACCTGAAACGTCTTAGATATAAAACCACAAAGGGTTGAAAGCAGCTGTTCTTAATAGACCCTTTGGCTTTAACATGCATTACTGAGGAACTCTTGACTGAAGAACTAGTCAGTGTCAGCCAAAACGTACCAGAAAGCTACTACAGAAGTGTGGGAATGAGCAAATCTCTTATCCCAGTACTCTGTATGTAGATTTGTCTCTGGAAGCAGTTAAGTTCTTGTCTTTAAAACTTCTATTAAAAGGAATGCAATTCCTTGTGTAAAGATTCAGTTATATGAACCCAAGATTAGGTGCTTAGCTTAAGGTAATGGGACAGCCTTGTTACTTAGAAGCTTATTAGTCCTTCCACATACATGGGTAATTTCCTACTTGCAAAGAATTTTTCATGCTTATCACCTATGAGAAGCCAGTCTTTAATATAAAGCATCCAAGTTATATAATTTACTACCTTAATTTTCCCTCCAATGCTTCTACACTGAAGCCATTTTTACCATTATCTTATTTCTATCAAATGCAGCATTGGGATTTTCCATCAAGTATTTAGACCATTTTTTCTGTCCCTAGGAAACTGAGCATACTATTTAACAATGTCATGTAGATTGGAACAAGAATAACAAAAAGCGAAAATGCAAGGGCACATGAAGTGGACATTTCTACTTTATGTTTTTTAACACAAGGTGTAAGATCTATCTTGCTTTATTTAACAATTCTCTCTTACTTCTATACTTACGGCTATCAAACCAACACAAACCAAATATACTCTTCAGCTGTGCACATTTTCCACAAGAAGACCTCAGGAAGCTCATAGCAGCTTGTGGTTGTCTTCCTCTTGTTCTGCCATCTCCTAGACACTGCTGGACCAGTCAAGCCAGCACATGGAACACCCTACATCAGTTAAACAGCACAACCCTTCAACGCTCTGGATTATGTCTGTTTTCCTGGCTCCTCCAGGAAGCAAGTAGGTTCTAGGAGGTCCATTTCAGACACTGATGTTTGTCTTACACAAGTGGGAGAACAGGAGGCATGCAGCTGAATGCTCATCCCAGAGCTGCACAGGACCCTGTATGAAATGCTGGGTTTAGGGTTCTCTTCAGGCGCAGATGCATGTACCCTGTGCTGTGGGATAATCCATCTGCAACCAGACATGTCATCCATAATTCAAATCCTCACAAACCAAGCTCTGGGGACTCTTAGAACCAGATATTCAACTAGATTAAAGCAGTTGTGATTATTCACAGCTTCATTTCTGGAATACTGGAAAGCAATGTTGATAATTTAAACAGTGAACAGGACAATGACCTTTGTACAGTGATTGGCTTTCCGCTCGCAATTAACACTGCAGTTAAGAACACCAGATGCCATCAAAACATGTCCAAAACAGATCTCTCCTTACTGCCCTGAATAGGGAAGAGTTTAAATATAGAATAACTTCCCAGAATAGGCAGAACCCAAAATATTAGACACTGGCAATAAACACACAGTTCGAAGCCATCACACTGATGGGGTCTGCACATGGCCTATGCACAGAAATGTATTCTCTGCTTGGAGCAGGGGGGAAAACAACTGAGAGAACTTTTACTTTTTTTAAACATGGACCTACACAGATATAGTTGCTAGATTTTCCTCAAGTTGAACTCCTTGTGATGATGAATAGGCCTACCTTTGTTCTACTGAAGAATAGAACAGTTAAATTAAAAACTCTTATGCTTATGGCTGCGTCTCACTAATTAAACATAACAAATGATACTCTCTAAGGTCCTTCTAACAGGAACACAAGCAAAGGACCAGTAGTTGTACCTATACAAGAGCTCTGTGGGGAGTATTAAAATCTCATCTGGTAGTTTTATGGTAGTTCAATTAAAACTCTAAGCACCATTTTGGGTGAGACAAACAATCACCTCCTGGGAAACTCCCCAAACACTCTGCAGGGCTGCTTCTTCTGTCAAGATGCTTCATTCCAATATACATAATTAAATGGTTAATACAATTGTGAAGTACAAAAATCTGCTAGCATGCTTTTGTTTCTAAAATTACACCCCAGAAATCACAGCTCTCCTAGACTACTTCTGAAGTTATAAACTTGATATGTAAACACTACTTCCATATTTGAATACATACTTTTAGCAGGAATTCCTGAAGCTCCTGATGTGTTTTTGTTACACATGTTACTGAAAAATCGGACCAGGTTACCTAGAAAGAAGGAAAAAAGAACGAGGAAAGTTTCTTTTTCCAAAGTTCATAGCAATTAGCTTGTCAGAACAGTTCCATAAATTCGGCAATCTCAGAGTTCACAGTTGCAATTAGGCAAACACCAGGCACAACAGGGATAAGGCTATTACTTTTTCGAAGACATACTAATTTTGAGTGTGTATTTTAGGATCATCTTCATGTTGTTTATGGCTAAAGGGAGCATGGACAAATTCAGGGAAATACAATGAAGTCCCTGAAGATCACTGACTCAGAAAGAAGCCAGGCAGAAGTCTCTGTAATTATGGGACTTGCATCAAACAGAAATAATTAACCACAAAAAACAGTACCAGAGAAAAGGACTGAAATATTGGATTGAGCTCTCACTGTCATTACCAGGAGTCAAAAAGAAACAAAAAAAAATCTGTTTGTATTATCTATAAAATAATTTTATCTGCCTCAGACTCAACTCTTACACAGTCATACAGAAGTTGTTTTATGCTACAAGCCATAAAAAGTACTGCAAGTTACTAAAGAAGGCAGTCAAAAATCAGACATTTTGGCATACGCCTGTATAAAATTTCAGTAGCTTATTGTTCTGACACGACATGCAAGTAGTAAAACAGCACCTTCACATGCATGTTTTCAGTAAAAAATAAGTAAGCT
Organism: Nicator chloris; assembly: GCA_013400495.1. Classification (NCBI taxonomy): domain Eukaryota; kingdom Metazoa; phylum Chordata; class Aves; order Passeriformes; family Pycnonotidae; genus Nicator; species Nicator chloris. The sequence goes on from WAAE01008421.1 coordinate 88,091, forward strand.
TGGTTAGATGAGTGCTGCCCTGCTTTAAGCCCACTTCTGGGCCAAAGATTCCAATTAGCTACATGGGAAGAGTCAGGGTAACAGGAGTGGACATGACAATTACAAACATTCATTTACCCTCAAGAGCTGATAATGTCAACCACCAACTGCCTTCAACTTAGGCCCCAGAAATGCCAGCTACCTTTGGTGCCCTCAGCTGGGAAGCCATGACTGCAACTGCTGTTACAACCTTAAAAAGGCAGTGTCTGAGCAAGTACAAAATTATCTACAGTGAAGAGCACAGTATATACCTGCACAGATGAGGAAACTCTTTCCTAAAAGAGCTGAGGTGGAGTTTCAAGATAACTGAAATGCTTGCGAGAATATCTCCACATTCCCCCTTTAACAAAAAACCACCATCAAATCTGTCTACATGCTGAATCTTTAGAATAGTTTTTTGACTTTAAATCTTGATAATCCACGTCGGCATATTGTACAAACTTTTCCCATCTTCTGGTGTATTTTACTTCATACTCACTTCACAGGCTATTTGGAAAAACAATCTATGACATAGCTGAAATACTTGGCCAGGTTAACCTTAAAGACTTTGAAGGCTACATTCCACATATTAATGTCCTCAACAAAAGAAGAGCGCATCCATTTAGAGAATACAGTATCACAGAATACAATACCAAACTCTGGGATCAACATATCAACTTTCAGCTCAAAATGGCTTTTTTTAAAGTTTGCTTCTTCAAAGACCTCCTGTAACCCACGTCAAATGACCAGTTAGAATGTTTGATGTAAACCATTCTTTTTTGGGTGAAAAGGGAGAACATTTAACTTTATCTTCAAATCTGGTACACTACCAGATTCACATCTATTGGCACAATGACTCACAGTGTTAGTCAGCCCTTGCTAAGAAAATTACTACTTTGATTCAATTAGAACATCACCACCAACAGCCTTAGCAACTATTATTTAATACGTGCCGCTCTTAGCTACTACAATAGATGAAGATTATACTAGGCAGGCCTCCCAGTTTGTGGCCATTTTCCAGCTTGTTTGGTTTTGCCTTAAGAAACAAAGTCCAAAACAAAGGAACCAACCTCCAGTTTTCTCAAAAAGCACAGGATCCACCCTCATATGGTAAACACTGAGAAACAAGATCCAAGATGACCATATGACTGCAAGCAATCTACAGCTGCAGAAACAATAACTGTGCTCCTGTGCCACTTGAGCAAACGATTAGGTTTAGAATTCTTACGAATTAGCAAAAGCCAAGTTTCCGGAAGTGATGTCACACACCTAGCTATGGCTGATGTTTTATCCCACCTCATGCCCTCACACTTTATGCCCACAATTACATAAAACATCTGATTTGGACACAGAATTTAAAAGAATTACAGGATAATCCAAAGAATCTCAAAATTGCCTTCTGTGCAAGTTTTTGAAACAAGCTGTGTGTATCTGCAGTACATAGACAAAATTTTAACATTCTGCAGGTTATTTGCTTACTTTGAATGTGTACTCCAAATGTTTGTCAGCCCTTTTTCTTGATACGTCTTTCAGGGTTATCTTCTCAATGTGTACAGCTGAAAGAAAAACATCTTATTGTGCACTTAAAAACTGACAGTTTGCAAACCATTCCCTACTTTCCCAGGCTCTCTGAGCATGCCTGTAAGCTAAATCGTGATGCACACAGTGTGACTCCTCCTTAGGAAATGTTTTATTGCAACAAACTGCTGGAGACAGGTAGAACCTTGCTCTCTCCAAGTATTTCTCTGGGCTAACAACAACCTCTTCAGTGCACATCATGGCAATCTGTGCATTACTCAAGAGCTTGTTTAGACCAAATGTCACATTACTACAACAATATAACCACTATAAACGAACACACAATAAAAAGAAGTCAAATTGTATCTTTACTCCAAGAAGTAACAAGTGCTAATAAAAACCAGACACTGCCTTCTACACCTACGTGTCAGAAACATCAATGGGGGCAAACTAAGGCCAAAAAACCACATTTCTGAAGGGTACTTAGGTGAAAAAAATATAGTTAGGGAAGGCTTGAAGGAGACACAAATGAGTGTCAGCAAACAGAAAACAAAGAGAAGAAGCAGAAGGCTACAACTGTACTGTAAAGAGTGTCACTGAACTGAAAAGGAAGAAAGGTACTGTAAGTACTTGCTACTTTAACATTCCTTCCCCACTGTCTACTGTACCCAGCAATTGGCGAGTTCCGGCTGTGACCTGGCAAACAGCAGCAACATATGGCTTTCAGGGCCTGGAGATTTTCTTGAGGGCACACAGCATTGTTCAGGTAATACTCCATATAAAAACCCTTATGTAGCCAAGATGGGCTTTTCATTTTTGCTGCTATGCTGGCCTAAGAATTCAACAGAATTTTATTCTAGTGAAACACATCTTTACATGTAAAAAAAAAAAAAACTTAAAAGCAGCTTGACCCACTCAATGCTTCCTTTCAATGCTTTAGAAACTCCTTCTTTTTTTGGAGCGAGGTGGGTGGTGTTGATGTTTTCCTTTCAATTTTTAACTGCACGTTTACATGGGATATATTGGAAACTACACAAAACAACAGTACTTTTTCCTAAAAAAAAAAATTTAAACCTCCTGCAATTGTATAAAACTTATTAATGGATATTAGCTAATTACCATCTAATATATTGTAAACATTTTAAAATTAATTTTGTTACAGTTACAATTCAAGTCTCATCCCCATCAAACATGCCACTTCTAGGAGAATTAAATATTGGCAATTTCCATAAAGGAACAATAAGCCAGCAAATAAGCCTAATGATAGTGCTACAGCTTCCAATTTTCTTAGAGGAAAGAGAAAGAAAGTGTTGGTGTGTGTGCGTGCTGGCATACACTGGTTGTAATCCTCTAGCTGAGAGTTAGGAAGATAGAACAGCACTTCATTTTTACTAGCTAATGAAGATTTATTATTACAAAGGAAAGAAATCTGAGATGAGCTAAGGATGCCAGACAATATCAATATTTTATGAAAAGACGAATGTTTGGTGACCTTAATTTTTACCTGTCTGGAATAGAATAAAGTGCTGTTAGAAGAAGGACTGTGGCACAACAAAAGTTTTGCTGCAGTAAAATTTCTTAATGCCTAACATTCAAATTGATACTGGAATTCATATTCATAAGTTAATTAAGAAGTTGATTCCCATGACTAGAACTGAGAATAGTGGTTTAAATTGCATTCCACTACAGGCATATACTTAGCATACACAATTAGGAAACTAAGACCATTAACATTCACAGACAAGCTTTTTTCCCCTAATGAGACTGTGCTTATTTTAAACTATTGAGTGTTCTCAATGCTAAAAATTTGTCCTCAGGTGTAAAAAAATTTATTACACAATGGAGTACCTTTAACTTCCTTAACTTCTTTCTGCTGCACGCTTCATCGTAACACATGATACAACAGGTAATTACACTGCTGTTGCTGCACAGCTATAGTTCTACAGTTTCAACAGACTCCTTTACAATTCTGTCTCCACAACGACATTTTAAATATTCTAAATGGCTAGACTGAAAGAAAGGTTTGAATACACAAGCCAATGAGGCATGTTATAACTCTACATCTATTTTGGACACAGCACATGCATCTAGGATGATTAAGTAAAGCATGTATACACGACATTGCTTTCATTCTACGTCTAAGCCAAGATTTAAAAAAATCATATTCATCACAGCTGAGAATAAAACCCAACTTTTACCATCAGGGGTATTTCTAACCCAGTAAGGAGATTTCTGCAGCAGGGAGTCCCTACCACATAACTGTGTAGCAAGTATCACAAAGTTATTCTGATGCTTCACTGTGGCTTCTCACTATGATAACACAAATGTGGAAAAACATTTAAGCTCTTTGCTAGATTAAATTATTCAACTTTTTTGTGCTTCTGTTACCTAATTTGAGAGTGTTACTTAAGAGATTCTCCCTTTTAGGTTTCTAATTCATGAATACGAACACTTTGAACTCCATAAAAGGATTTGAAACAGGTTTGTTGTCTGTAATCTGCTATAATCTTTCTCTGTAGTCTTTTTTTCAAGTAATCAAAAACTATCAAATTGCCTGCCTTCAAAGTGCAGTTAAATCTCCACACTAGAGACAAAAGGACATTTATGAGGACAAAATGAATAGCAATAGTTTTCCATATTGTTGGCTCCTTGCTATCTGCAGACTATCTGTTGACTAGTTTTGAGTAGACAAGTGACTTGCTAATCCTCTTGAGAATAAAGGGTGAGAATAAATCCGTTTTCAATAACGCTCATTTCTTCAAATAAAAGAAATTGTGCTGGCAATTACATATCAGAGTTTTGTTTATCCTCAGAAGCCTTGTTCTGATTCTCCAACAGAGCCAAAGCACCAGCTTCCATGAAGCCTTTCACTTCTCCAAACTGCCATTTCTATAAAACCTGTTAATATGTGGTGGTTTTTCTTTGTTTTTTGTTTGGTTGGTTGGTTGGTTTTTAAATTTCATCAAATACAACTGAATCAAGCAGCAAAATCTATTGACTGCTTCCCAATATTTTTGTGTTTAGTTTTGCTTAAAAAAATCTAAATACTGTTAATACAATTGCATTAAATGTCCTTGTTTTCTCCCAAATCCTACCCCTTTTTTTCTGTGGGAAGCCCATTTGCAGCTAATTTTCATGCATGCATTCACTAGCAGTTAGCAGCTAACACAAATGACAACTTGTTATAACAAAGAAAAGACCAAGTAGGCAGCAGAGAAGCTATTTTACTTACCAATCACTGCAGCTTCTTGTTCTGATAAACAGCAAGAGAGATACAAGACGGCTACAACTCCAAGCAGAGTTTAATGTTTAAGGAAACGCTTAAAGCCCTCCTCAAAAGAAAAGCTCAGACAACATACCTTCTCGCTGAGGTCTATGGGAAGCCATCGGGAGCCCATCACAAGGTGCTGTGGTTCGTTCTAGCAAACTGGTCTCGTTACTTGACATGCAGTCACCATGGGAAAAATCATTCTAAATTGAGAAGGAGAAAAAAAGAAATGTCTTAGTAGAAGGTCTGTTACCAAAGCTTGCTCTAAACAGCAGGTATTAAAAAACCACCACGAACCCTTTATCTGGTATTCCACAGGACAAAAACCTGAAGCTCTTGACAGTGGCAAAAAGGTGGTCATTAGCCATTTCAGTTCTTACTTTATTTATGTGTTTATCAAACGTCACCTATAACCTCCAATGTTTCACTGACCCTATTTTAAAAACAGAATAGGGTAGGGAACAAGGTATCTCAAGCTGGACAATTCAAGACCATGAGCTCAGAACTTCAGTGATAATTTACTTAGTATGAACTCTTTCAACTACTAATGTGTCAAGTCATCTACTCATTACATTCTAAATATATTCTCCTCAACTATATTCATGCCCTGTACCTTCAGCCTGCCACTTCTTCTGTACAGGGAATCATGAGTAACTGCTTCGACAGCCTATGAGGACATGATGTCCACGCATCTCCAACCAACTAAATCCACGCATCTCTTACCAACTAAACATTCAGAACACAAGCAGTTACCACCAACGCCCTCACTTTCACAGGGAAAAGCAACGACTGAAAGCTCATCTCCCCCCACACTTCCATGCAGACTTCAAAATTATATACCAAGATGTATTACCGTTTTAATACAGTGCACAAGAAGGGACGCAACAAGAAATCATAGGAGATAGGTAACATGGACAGATAAGTAAGAGAAGAAAGAACAATCTAGGCTAACAATGATAAATAAGAAAAATGTATTAGAAGAGCATGGACTACAAGTGGTTTCCCTAGGGTAACAAAAGCCTATATAATTTTTTCCAAATTAAGATGAAACATTTATATATCAATTTACACATTCTTCAATGATGGGGTCTCGCTAAAACAAAAGAAAGTAAACAAACAAACTGACCAACCAAGCTAAAACTCAGAAATATTTTAAAACATCCCATGACATTAAATGCAGCTGCTTAATTCCATGTTCAAGGAAACAACAGATTGCCTTAGAAAGGTACATCCACAATGAACTAGGAAATACCGCAAGTTACTAGCAGGTTTTTGGATTAAACTGTTTTAACTAGAGCACCTTTGTTTATCTGTAACAAGTAGTGTAACATATGAGCTGATTAAATAGCAAGTTTGGGAAAACTGAATGCATCAGAAACATTTAGGAACCCGTCTGCATTAAAACTAGATTTTTTCATTCAGGATGAAGAACACTGAAAGATCTTCATAAAAGATGGGTAGAGAAAAAAATATAAATCTCCAGAGAGCACACTTTATTTTTAAATGCAGGAAGCATAATATTAAGTGCCAGAATATATGTGGTTTGTCAGGTTTTTTTTTAAGGACTTGTGCAACGTGATGAGACAAATCATCTGCCAAGATCAGTTAGTGTATTTGTTGAAGAGGACCCCGAGACTATCACAACAGAAAGACCAGAATGAGGAAGCACAGAAGCAGCAAAAGACATCTGAATTCCCTGCCAATTCTTCAGTAAACCTCTTCAGATGTGACAGATATATCAGCTAAAGCTGGCTTCGTCTTACTAAACCAGCTTTACTTCATCTATAGCACAGGTACAAACTGTGGCAACTCCTAACAGTATATCCAACACATGCAGATCCAGAAGTGTCCAGGCATCAAGCCTGCCCTGGGCATGCTGGTAACCTAACTTTGCTCAGTGACACCAATAGCAATACAGTTAGCAAGTGCCTTTAGACTGCACTGCAGGACATTTCAGCTGTTCCATCAAACATGAATGGTGTATGGTTTGTGCTCTGAGCTGGGCATCAGTAATTTCAGGTTTCAAAGACATCAGATTTAAAATATAAAGCCTGCTTTGTTTCTTCAAGATAAAACTCACACCAGTCCCCAGTCACTCAGTAAACAACCTCAGCAAACATCTAATAAATTATGAGTGCAATATCTTACTCCATATGTCCATATGTCAGACACAGAGTAAAAAAGGAAAACACCTGTATGTCAATGAGACTGCAATTTTTAACAGCTTTAACACATTTTCAAGTTTAGTTTTCTAAAAAAATCCCCAAACAAGCCAGCACACAAGCATGCTCTGGAGAGAACCACTTCCAGAACTCCTCAAAAAAACCACTGATACTGTTTCAGCAGACACTTCATAACAACTGAGGACAGAAAAAGTGGAAGTACTTTGGTTTGGTTAAGTGTTAACTCCTCATCTAAAAACAATCAAATTTGAAGTCAGACCTTCTTTTGCATTCAAAGTCAGGATATTTGTTCTGATTAATGGAAAACAAATTACAGTCTATTCTAAAAATAATTGCTAGTTAAAAAGCCAAACTGAGCAGTTTTTCAGAGATGTATAGAAATAGGATTTACTTCAAAAAAGTATTCTGTTCAGCTCATGTCAAAGAAGCATTAAATACTGCTGCTACCCCTTCTAATATGGAAAATTGCTTCTTACCTGGCACATCAATCAACTTTGTAACAGCATTCAAATACTTTTCCAGTGAATTATTCTGGAACGGTTATTTTCCTATCCATGGCAGCAGTCTGTAACAGGCAAACTACAATCGCATTTGAAAACCCCCTCTAAACGGCAAAATATTATGTTTCAAACCTTATTTGAATTATTTATCAATGATTATAAAATAATTATAACTATAATAAATTCATAATTTATTCACTTGAAGAATTCTTCATCTTCAAAGTTAACCACTAATGTGCACTGTGTGTATTCTGTGACTGCTGGCTTTCACAAAAGCTAGTGCAACGCAGGAGGTAGACAGTGGGAAATCCAGAGCAGTCATAGCTTTACCTTACAGCCTGCAAAGCTCTAGATCCTGTCTTAAGCTGCATTACAACTCTTAACTTCTGGTGTTACCTGCTGTGACAGTTCTACATCAAACTCAACAAGTAACTGAAATACAGGTGTCACTGTCAGAGCAGACAACTCTAGGGCACAAGTGACTGCAAAGTCTAGGCAGTCTGAAGAGCCAAAGAATATTAAGAGTGGCATCATGTGTTGCTACCTAGTGCCAGTCACACCAGGAACACAAGTCCTTTTAAACCTGATACACTGCTGAGGAAGGTCATGCTGTACAGAACTACTGTGCTCGTCCTTTCCTGTCAATTAATACAACATATTCCATGTTCACACAACACAAACGAGCATAAGGTTACCTCTCACATAAGCCTTTGTCACTGTGAGACTTCACTGCAGCTCACAGTGCTGCTGTTCATTATTAAAACAGAGTGAAGTAGGAAATGTGGGCGACCCCAAGCCAGCTGCCAGATAATTAATTTGATAATCACACAGATCTTTGTGATGGGCTGGAGGATTAACTACATTTCTCCTTGAAAGTGAAACAAGCTAAGAGAGCACCCTAAAAATTATCTGCTCTTACAACCTAGACCAGAGTTGTATATGAAACCGATCTGTCCTCATACGGTTGGACGCAAGTATTATGTTAAAAAATCTTATCACTTGAGATAAGGAAACCCAAGTTTCCCAGGACTATATCATACAATCATAGAATGTTTTGGGTTGGAAGTAACCTTTAAGATCACCTAGTTCCAACCCCTCTGCCATGGGGAGGAACACCTTCCATTAGACATAGTTGCTCAGACCCCATCCAACCTGGCCTTGAACACCTCCTGGGATGAGGCATCCACAATTTCTCCAGGCAAGGTGTTCCAGTGCCTCACCTTCCTCACAGTAAAAAATTTTTTCCTAATATCTAGGATGTGGTTGGATTTTTAGCCTGCAACCACACATTGCCAGGTCACATTGAGCTTCTCATCAAACCACACTCTCAAGTTCTTCTTCTAGGAGCTGCTCTCAATCCATTCTCTGCCAAGCCTGTATTCGTGCTTGGGACTGTCCCAAGCCACCAGTAGGACCTTGTACTTGGCCCAGTCGAACTTAATGAGCTTCACAGAGATTCCTCTCAAGCCTGTCAAGGTCTCTGTGTGAAAACTGCAAAACAGCTTGCTGTCATTGGCAAACTTGCTGAGG
>WAAE01008424.1:0-34646 GCA_013400495.1 Nicator chloris
GTTTTCCCTTTCAACTAAGCCTTCAGCATCCACATTCCCCCTCCCTCCTTCCCAGGACATCCCATTTACTGTTTGCACAGTTCCTATGTGACCCTGGGACAAAGTCTGTGCTCTACAGCAGCTCTAGTGACAAGTCTTGCAATGCCCAGGTGGCTCAGGAAAGGAATAGGACCAGGGAAAAACAGGAGTGAAGACAGGCCTGAGGCACAGAAAGCAGCTGCCCAAAGATACCTGAGGCTTCTTTACAATGTTCTACCTAAGATTCACCCATTCCTCCCTCAGCAAAGGAGTTTGGATTTGTTTCCTCTTCTGTGTCCAGAACTGAGAAGAAATATTTTCACTTCTACCAAAGATGAAACCGCAAAATGTCCATGTCTGCTCAACAAAGTCAAGAAACTCAGCTCTTTTGTTAAAGTATTTAATTTGAGAACTTTAAAATATTTAATTTTTGTTAAAGGTGGAACAACAGCATTTTGAACATTCAGATGTTCCTTTGAAAAAGCTGACTAAAATATTCCACTTTTAAATTTAAAACACATAACAGGAGCAATGCATTCCAGAAGAAGGGCAACATTTGAGGTCATCTACTTTGCAGTGGACCGAGAGGGCAGAAGTGGAGAACACAACGGGAAAACTGAGGCACAGCAGCAGCCACACAACTTGTCAAAGACACAGAAGAGTCACCTTGGAGCCCAAGTTCAAACTCATGAGGACATAACTTCTGGAGCTGCTCTCTGCTGACTGCAGCATGCCCAGGAGAAGCTGTTGCTTCTAATGCTTGTACAAGACCTTCAGCAGGGCGTGACTTGTGTTCCAGGGTGTGGGAATAACCTCTGGATTTTAGCAGCTCCACAGTGCCCCAAGCCCCACAGGTCTGTCTGTCCCGTCTAACCCTGCTCCCCCAGCCCCAGCAACCTGTGCCCATGAGGGGGTGAGACCCTCAGGCACTGACTGGGGTGGGGGGGAGCTGTTTGCCTGGGCATGGGAACAGGATCCCACCCTTTTCACTCCCTGGTGGCTCATTTCGCCTGAATTGTTCAAATTGCTGTGCCCAGTCTGCCGTTTCCCAGGTTAGACGCTGAGTTCTGCCCCATCCATGTGGTGCTTATGATAATTCTGCTGTTTGTGGACATTGGAAGAGTTGGACACACCAAGATTTTATAGATGGAGAGGAGTCTGATAGATACATGAGTCCTTGACAGGTTTCCCTGAAGATAATTTGGATTAAGAAGGGAAGGAAGAACTGAGGCTGCCTGGAGAACCAGAGATGTCCACACAAGCTCCTTGAACAATCACAGACTGAGGTAGATGCATTGTTAGGGCATCAAACTTCTCCAGCCCACTTTCCACCCATAACAGAGCCCCTGAGAGTGGCTGAAAGGTGGAGTTCCCACCCCTCTCTCCAAACTTAGTGTGCAGCTCGATGACCCATCTGGCTGCTATCCAGAATGGAGGTTTTGGGATTCCCATCCTGAGCCCTGAAGCCTTTTCATCTACCTTTAAATAGAACAGGGCTTTGAGGGAAACTGGAACTGGAACAAAGCTCCTTCCCCACTGTGGGGCCAGCGGGGTCGATGAAGAAGCAGCTGAGGGTGAAATCAATTAATTCATTCATTACAGAGCTACTGCAGTCACAAAGATATTTCAATTGTGCTTGCTGAGAGGTCCTCATGAGAGATACATCTCATTTTCAGAGAGGTTCCCAAGGGGAGGGCATCGTCAGACAATTTCATTCCTGCTGACTTGAGGCTAACAGATGTTCCAAGGGAAACGTACCCTCTTGTCACCTCAAATTTCACTCCAGAACAAGCAAGAGTTTGAGTGAAATCAGACCCCACTTTAATCTAGGGAGATTTGTAATAGAAAACCACAAAAACTTGGGCAGAGAGGAGGTGGTGAATGCTATTTTCAAGGTTTAGAGTATGAGAAAGTGAGGCTGGAAGTGCCTTTCCCTTCCAGAGAAGATTGCTGTCAGGCTTCTGTTGCTGGGCAGGACTTCTGAGATGGCTCAACACTCACAGGGAAACCTTCCAAGCCCCTTGATCATGATTCCACCAGAAACCAAATGCTCTGGGCTATAGCCCTCTGCTCCAAATTCCTCCTCATGGCTTGATGGGCACATCCTGCAGCTGTATGTGAGCCCATGCCCATCGTAGCCCTCCCCGTGCTTCACACACCTCTGTACTGTCTGATCTTGTAAGGGAAATTTAATGATTTTAAATATAAATTCAGGTCATTTAAAAAAGGCTGTGGAGGTCTGATCACTGAACAGCTCTTATAACAAGGTATGGCACTTTTTCCATGCACTTTTGTGCCCCAAACCAGAGAACAGGATGTCAGTTGCTTAATCAGAGTCGTGATTTCAAACCCTTTGCTCCTTGCAGAGAGATTTTTCAAGAGTCCTACAATCAGTATCTCAAAATCTTCTGAAGATACAGCTATTTATTGCAGGATTTGGCTGGGTAATGTTTCAGAGAAAAAAATGTCATCCTGTCTGGATATTCCATGTTAGCAAGAGAGAAAATGCACCTGTTGGCAGATGAATAGACAAAAAAAGAGCCTGCAATTCTGGAGAAAGACCAGAGCTTTTCAATCATTTCTATGTACCTGACAACAAAGTTCACCAGCAAAGCAAGGGCATAGTCTAAACACCTACAGCATAATCCAAAAAACACTGAAGGGAGCAGGGCTGTGGGGTAAAAGCATAAAGAGCTGATGAATTTAGTCCATTCCTTTAATATATTGAGGATACAGATGGCACAAGCAATCCCTTCCAGGGCTGGGCTGAAACCATGAGAGGAGCAATGGATCATAGGAGGGAAAGACTGAAATCCCTGGAAGGTTCAGTGACAGCAACGGAGCAAAGTAATGACTGCTTTTCCTTGCTTGTCTTTCTCAACAGGGATCATTCCTAAAGTGGAATCAGCTTTCTCAGTTTGGAGGAAGGATGGATGGATGGATGGATGGATGGATGGATGGATGGATGGATGGATGGATGGATGGATGGATGGATGGATGGATGGATGGATGGAGGGATGGAGGGATGGAGGGATGGATGGATGGATGGATGGATGGATGGATGGATGGATGGATGGATGGATGGATGGATGGAAACCTCGGTTTTGCAATTCTGTGTAAAGAAAGTTCATATGCCTGATGCCACCCTAATGTGAAGTTTCATCAGGAGTTTGGTTAAGTGATGAGGGGTGAGGTATGAGCCATACCTGGGCAAATACTTCTGAAGGGACAAACACTTAGCAGAGTCTTCAAGTGTCATGTTTCCATGTCCCACATTCTATGCTTTTTTATTTTCCTTTTTTTTTTCCTCCAGAGCTCCAATACACACATAGAGATATTTTCTTGCTTCCATCCCTGTTTTCAGTCCTCAGCCAAGAACTAAAAGTGCTCGAAATACTTCTGAGGGCTGTCTGCATAGCCAATTGTCCAATTTCACAGGCTTTAATGGCTTTGAGTGGAACTCACACATCCCTCTCTGTCTGCCGTGCTCCAACCCAGACACAGCTAATGACAGGGACAGAAAGCCAAGCTAAGTGGCCAAAACAAACCCTTTGATTTACAGGAGGCTGAAAGGGATCATTATTTTTAGTCTTTAAATTACCTTTCTTTTTAAACATTCTCAAGATATTTTGTTCTTAGTATAACTACTGTTCAGTGATAGAAGAAAAGACATCAAAAGTGTGACACAGACAGCTTTGGGGCTGATTTGAATAGCTCTTCACTGACGTATGTCTTCACATGAAAATCCCAGATGGTCACTTGCTCAGTTCACCAAATTTGCAATATTCAGCAAGATAGGAAAAAAAAAGCCTTCTCCCTAAGCCTTCATCGTTTGTAGCTCTCTCTGGACCGATTTTCTCAGCTGTTCAGACACTGTTGTCCCCACAGCCAAATGCAGAGCCCCTCTGTGAGGGTTGGTTCATTACCTCGCTTCCTTGCCTGACTTCTAATTTTCTAAAAATACACAGAAAAAAAAACCCCAAAAGAGCCAATTAACAAGAGAACCTGAGACACAAGGGGGATGATTTTCCTGTCCCAAGCCCATCCTACACTCCCTGTGTCCTGCAGTGGGGTCTGCCCACATGGGAAGACAAGGGGAACTGCCTCTGAAAGCCTCAATCTGTGTTTATTTAAGCAAAGCTTCAGCTGGCTGATGGGGATCAGTGTAAAATGAATGATTCCACATGGCAGCACAGACATACCCCCCCTGCTTCCTGGGTTTTTTTCTTTTCTGCAAGGAGAATGAAATCCCTAAACTCTGCCTGACTGCTGCTTTCAGAGGGTGGGTTGTTGCTCTGCTGAGTTAACTCTGATGTTCTCAAACTCCAGAGAAAAAGTATAATTAAATTAACCTGGAAAGGCCTTCTGATTCCAACGTGTGGATGCGTTTTCTGAAGAGAGAGTGTTATAAAATTACTTATTTTCTGTGTTCCTGCTGCAAGATTTAAACCCTCTCTCCTGGTGGGATTCTGCCATGTCCCAAAATCCAGACTAATGCTCATGACATATTCACTAACTCTGTGCTGCATTATCATTGCCTTGCCGGGCTGTGCAGGAGTGTAAATACAGGAATACAAAACCTTCCTCCTCATTTTCTTTATTGCCACTTTCAGCTGCTCTGATCCTTTCCCAGCTTTGCTCTCTGCTCCTTTCTGGTTTGTATTGGGCTGCAAAGATGGGAGAGCAGTGGGTGGGTGCCTGTCACACAGAGAGCACCGGGGGTGGGGACAGGTCCCTTTGGAACCCCAGGGCAGTGGGGCTGTTCCCTCTGGCAGGTTGTCCCTGCGGGCTCCAAAATCCACATCTTGGGAGCCAGGCGTGTGGCCAGGATGTCTGCAGAGGCAGCTCTGTGCCCTCATCCCTGTCAGTCCTGTATTTTATGGGAATAAATTGTCCATGCCAAACCCTACAGTTAACGGCTAAACTGGGGAGTGAGAAATCTGCCAGCACCAAGGAGGGGATGTAGGGAAACCAGTGGGCCACAGGAACAAATTCAGGCAAGGCTACAACGGGGAAATAACCAGAAAGGCAGAATTTTCCGAAGCTTTTAAGAGAATTTATCCTACATACAGAAAACCATAGAAAAGTTTGGGTTGGAGGGGAGTGTTGAAGGTCATCCAGTCCTATCCCCCTGTTTAGGACTGCCCTCAGCAAGGCAGGACAGTGGCAGTGCAGTGGCTTCCTAGGGGCTGTGCTTGCAACTTTTCCCATTGAAATACTCTGCTTTTAAGTGCTTTTAATTATCTGGACTCTGGTGTGTCGGGCTGAGCAGCTGCTGCAAGTCAGATTCTGCATGAACAGTTTGAGATAAAGTGAAGCAAGGTTCTGTTCCCCCCCCACCTCCACCTTGGAGATCATGCTCATCTCATACCCATTAAAAGGAAAAAAAAAACCTGGTAAAAATAGTGTGAGATGATGTCATTGAAAATTATCATAATGCATCTGGAAAGAAAAACCATTGGGGATACCTGGGTGATCTTAAATCTGATTTTTTTTTTTTAAATCCCTGATTTATTAATTTTAACCTGCTTCTAGCAGGAAAGAGGACGTGATTTGCATTTGCAGAGGTCTGGCTCTAACCTGGAGAGCGTGGCAGAGTGGGAGAGGAGGGTGTGGCTCTATGTGATCATTTCTTGTCCCCTTTCCTGTGCAGGTTTCTCACAGGTCAGAGCAGTGGCAGGGGCTCAGCGTGCCCTCCTCAAGATGGAAAGCAGCAGCAAAAAGATCACCAAAAGCTTCAGGCTCTGTGCCATCCCCTTAATCCTCCCCAAACTGAGTGGAAGGACCGGCAGAAATGAGGACAGGATGTCCAGGCAATTTATATCCATCCTCTCCCTGATAACATCTCTGCTTCCTCGGGAAGGCCCCATTTCTGTGCTAAGAAATAGCCTAAGCTGGTGGCTGTGCAGCATCTTTTCCTCCTGACGGGCTGGGGCCATTCCAAATGAGGATAATAAACGATATAAGGAACAATATAAGCGCTGCTATAAATAAGAATGCTGCAATTCCACTGATGACTTATGGTGGCATTATAAATGATCGGAGCAAAGTCAGGAGGTCTCCTCACACCACCAGAGCCTCATGGTAGAATTATGGATCTAATTTAAGTGCATTTTGGGGGTAAATTATTTATTAAAGTGTAAAGCTTATGGAGACAAATGTTCAAGTAGTCAGACTTCTGGGCTAGGTGAGCATTCCTGGTCCTAATAATTACAGGTAGAATTTGCTCCTGGGCAAAAGGACTAGATTAAGATTTTAGCAACATTTTAGGTATCCAAAAGCCCTGCAGAAAACTTCTTGGCACAGGGCTGCAATCTCTAAGCTTACAGTGAAATGGGCTCCTTGTACAGGTGATCAATCCAGAGCACCTACTGCTCATAAATCCATTTTAATGATTGAACTGGAGTTAGGAGATGAGAGCAAGAAGAAACTTCTCTCAGGCTCATGAAAAATCACAGGTTGCTGTCTTACCACTTTTGTTTTAAGTTTTCCTTCATTTTAGCTCTGGAGTCCTGTTGCTGGTGTTTCCTTGCATATTTCATTCTAATTTCAGTCAGGATTTGTCATCGTTGCTAAACTAGGAAAGTGCTCACAGGACCGTGGTGGAATTTCTTCACATAAGGGGTTGTAAAGCACTGGAAGGGGCTGTCCAGGGAGGTGGTGGGGTGCCCATCCCTGGAGGTGGCACTCAGGGCTCTGGGCTGGCTGACCAGGTGGGGATCAGCCAGGCTGGGCTCGATGACCTCGGGGGCCTTTCCCAACCTTAACGAGTCCGAATGGAATTCCCTCTGCCACACACTGCTGGAGTGAAAATCAGCAACTCATTAAAGCCTCTCAAAAAAACCCCCCAAAACACTAAATAGCCACCTTGAAATGTCTAATTGGCAGGTGGCAAGGACCCCTCCACACCAGGCTGGCTGACCTCCCTGAGCCCAGATCCTGCAGGTCCCACAGGGCTGAGCTCCTGGAGGCTTTGCCAAGTGTAACATGAAGTCTGCTTTTGGCAGGGGGAGGAGAGGAGGACTCAGCTTATAAATCCCCCCAAAGACTGATTTTTTCTGGAGTCTTCTGCACCACAAAATTAGCCCGTGGAGCAGGAGGCTCAACTCTTGCACCACTGGGCTGCATCAAGGATAAACACATTAAGGCGAGGCATTAAGATCCTGTGGTAATTAGGAGCCATATAAGTAACTTAGATATAGAATGAAGCTACTAATAATGCATGAATGCAAAGCCTTAAGAAGTTTGCTTCGTATAAAGCACCCAGCTATTCTGTGGCTTAGCTCAATTCTCTGCAGCTGCAAATTCAGGCTGAAGATCTTAGGAGAATGTGCTCGTTCTGGGAGGGTTTTTTTTTCCTTGTCATACTTAAAATATTGCTGAGCCCAACTTTTTGTTATAGGCAAGGTTTCTCCCATAGCTCTCAGTCAGACTAGAAAATGTAGAAAGGCAGGGCAAAATGTTGAGGTTTTTTTGTTTTTCTCTTTTTTTTTTTTTTTAAAAAAAAACCCACATAAAATTAGGCAGAGGGCTTGGGGGAAGATTCAGACTAAGGGAGTGTATCTAATGGTCAGGCCAGGGAGATGGGATCAGTATTCCTGCCACTAATTCACTTTGTAACCTTGTGCTGTCTCTAAGCTTTTTTGTGCTCTATTTTCCTCGTCAGTAAAATGAGTATTTTAATAGTTACCTTCCTGATAAGGGTTTCAGTTAATCAATTTCTAAAGCCCTTAAGTACAGAGAGACACAAGATATCATATCAACAAAATCCAGCATTTATCTGTGCCTGGATATTCCCTGAACTGCACCAGCTGTAAAGGAATAGAACCCGAGCTGTAAAAACCTGAAAAATTCCCATTGACTTTGATGAATAAATGCTATTTCCAGCAAATACTACCTGTGGTTTTTTTGGTCACAGGCAGGATTTGCTGCTTCAAAATGTGTTTGAAAAGCCAATTAAGAAGGTTTCAGGTGGGCTGGAAGAATTAAACTCCCCCGATGGCTGAATTGCTTGCACAGTTTACCTGTGCTGCTCCTCATAGTAACCCGAGTCAGTCTTTGTGCTGCTGCTGGTAGCAGGAGACACAAGTGCTACAGTGGGTTTTGCTCAGAATTCTGAATTTTTGCCAAGGAAATAGGAGGAGGAAATAATGAACATTTGACGGGTGTTTTTCAAACAATAGAATACTAAATTATGGTCTGGGAAGGAAGATCTTTTTCTTATAAGAGCTGACTAAGGAGCTTAGCAAAACTGAAGGGTGAAAGAGAAGAGGGATTGTTGTATATAAGTAGATCAGGGTGTAGCAGCAGGGAAGGAAAAGAGCCATTAAATCAAAAGGACAATGCTGAAAGAACAAATGGGTATAATAAACAGGCCTTTAATAAATTCAGGTATTAATTAGAAGAATGCATTTAAATATCAGAAGAGCTGGATTGTAGCCAGCAGGCATGGGCATGTAAGGACCCCAGCCAGCCCTAAGCTGGGGAATGGACCTGAGTCCAACTCCATCCCTTTCTAATGCTCGAGCAAGAAAACTGATTTAAGTATTTCACCATTTTTTCCTTCAGTTTGCTACATTTCCAGGAAAACGTAGAAGATATTCTCCTTTCTTCAAAGTACCTTCCTACACATATCATGGCAGATTTGACGTAGAGGAGGTAGCTACACATCACCCCTGTGTCATGCACACCTTCCTGCTATCCCACTCTTTGCTCCACACTCAGGGTTCGCTGCCTTCTCTCACTTTTGTAACTGCCCAAGCCCTATTCCTTCCTCTTCCTCCACCTTGCAGCCCAAACCCTTTCAGCCCTGTGCTTCATTAAGCAAAGACAACTGCAGTTGATGGTTACAAGCTTCAGCACATGTGGAGCAGCTTGAATTTAAAATGTGTTTGTCTCCTTGCTTGCCCTGCTCGCTTTGGGCTGCCTTGGCTTTCAGTGCACCAGCTCCCAACCTGCCCAACAGCTCGACACTTGAATAATTTAAGTGATTTACATTCCCCAAACTGCACCCAAAGAGGTTTATTATGAGTCTTGGTGAGTTGTTCTTTTAAAGCACTTCTCTGATGTCTGCTCTTCAGCAGAGTTCACCACCCAAGCCAGTTCACAGTGGTAATGGGAAGGTCAGAGCTGCTCCTTGAAGTTTATCATGGGAGCTAAGTTATCCAGGTGGGCTTAAATTATGGGTCTTTGTGTTCTTTGGGGCTGTAGAATGTGCAGGTATGACAAAACAAAACACTGAAAAAAAAAATTCTCCATGTAGAGTTTCTGTCTCTGTACCAAGAAGTTGCACATGCTATTTCATGAGCTTTTACCCTCTTTTGGGGCCAAGTATTGTTATTTATTTGCTTGTTTATTTATTCTCTGTCAGTTTGTCATATGCCAGCACATCCCTTGGGATACACAAATCATCCTCTTTCTCCTTGGACCACTCTGGTCTGGCAGAAGAGGGTGTCCCTTTCTCCAGGCCAGCAGCTCCCCACTTGGCAAAGCTTCTCCTACTCTGTGTTCATTTATTTTCATTCCCCACAGCTCTCCTCTGCTCTCCTCCACACAGAGGTGGAGCCTCCTGCAGCTGCCTGCCCAGTTCCAACTGGCCTTACACACACAAGTTTTTTTCTGCAGCTGGAAAATCCTCTCTTTCCACTTTCTGACCTGTGTCCAGAAGGTACCAAGTCCTCCCTCTGGATATGCCTCAGAGACTGTAGTGTCCCTGAGGGGGACAAGGAGAGCATTTTTATAGCTATTGTGGAACTGAGAAAGTCTTTGTCCAAGGCCATGTGGAAGGTGGTAGGAGAGTTGGTACAGAATTGATATTCCAGACTCTCTGCCCTGTGGGTCAGTCCTAAGTTTGCCCTTCCTTTTACATTTGTACAGGTTCCTGCCTAGATCTGAGCTGCCTCAGTTTACTTTGTCACATCTCAGTACTGTGTACTCAAAATTCCTCTCTGTGCTTTCTTCCATCCTGTTCTTCACCATTTCCCTGCCTGGCTGGAAGCTTCCCTGCCTCACTGCACTGCTGGTCACTCAGTTTTCCCTGCTCTGGTTTGTCCATCACTCTGAAACTCCTCTCCCTGCCAGAGGAGTCTGTCTGCTCGCATTTGAACACACACCACTCATGTTAAGCAGCAAATCAATCCTGCTTTCCCTGTCCTAATGTGTCATGTGGGACTCTCCCTGGAGCCCACAGTGAGGGTTACAGCTTCCCCCTTGACCTGTGAATTTGCTTCTGCTGTGGGGACTGAGCACTGCTCCCTCATCCACTAAAAGAAGATTTCAGCCTCGTTTTTCACTGGCAGTGACCAGAATGACCAATCTGCTGCCTGCTGGGGAGCAAAAGGTCAGGCCAAGTCCACTTTGTGGCTACTTGTTTTTCTCCACAGTGACCAATTTTGGGCAGTAATAGAAGCATCAATAATGCCTCTGTCTTCCCTGACTGCTTTGTTTCTTCTGTTTCCCTATTGATTGAAATATTGCAGCCTCCATTGGTTAGCTGGGCCCCTGCGAGGCAGGCTGAGGCACTCACACACAGCTCCTGTCCTCCTCAGGGGCAGGCTGTGAGGAGCTGAACCAATCTGGGCTTGTGGAAATGGTGGCCACAGGACACAACTTGAGATCTCCTTGGCTTAGGCTCTTCTGTGGCTGAGCTCTTGGTGCTCTGGGGAGTCGCCTGGCAGCTGGAATTGTTCTCCTGTGTTTGCAGGCTGAGAAGGATGAAGGCAAGGCCCTCCTGAGAGTTTCCTCAGACCAGAGGAAAAACCCTCTCCAGGGGCTGATCGCTGTCCCAGCTGGTCCTGCCAGAGCTGCAGGTGAAGCTGAGAGCAAGAAGGAGCCTTAAGGATGGGAGCTGTGTGGCACAAGCCACCTCAGCTGTGTCCCTGCTCAGCTCCACGTGCAGCACGACCCATCCAGTAGGAATTCTGTGGAAACCAACTATTCCTCCCATCTAGGTGGGCAAAAAAAATCAAACCCAAAGCCAACAACCACCACCAAAAACCCCAAAAATCCCAAAGCACCAGAGAGCTTCAACAGAGGTCCTGCTTCTTCCCTGAGGCTGGGTCAGGCCTACCAAGTTCCCTCACCCAGGATCTTCAGTGAATTTCACAGCTCCCTTTTCTCAGGGTAAGCTAAAGTTCAGCTGCACTGCTGCACCCCCAGCCTGGGACTCGTGATTTCTGAGCTGTCACCCCATATCATTTCTTCTTGCACAATGGGAAGGTGATTCACTCCTTTTGGTTTCTACCAGGCAGCTCCTGTGCTGAGTGGAGTCAGGCCCTATTTCTTGCTGTTTTTCTGGAATTCTGCTTCCAATTTCTAATTGGAAATTAGAATTCATTCCAATTTCTAATTCCAATTTCTCATTCTCCACTTTGTGAGCGCCCCCACAGCCTGTCCCACCTCACCACAGACCCCATGGCACCTAATTGTCATCAGGATTTTGTCTGGGTGGTGTAAGACATTTCCTGCCCCTGTACTGCTCTGCAGACTCCACATCCCACCAGAATCCTCCTCTGGAATACAGCTCCTTGCAAATTCTGATTGCTGCTGACAGCTGAAAACTGGATGGAATTGGGTGGTTTTAAACAAATCTCTTTCTGCGAGCATAGGCTTTTGACTGCAAGGGCTTTGTAGTTTAAAACTGCTGAAGTTAATTGATATTCAAGAGTGATTATTCGATGGTAATGCATTCATAAACAATGTCGCTGCTCATTTGAAAAATTAAAACATTAATTTAAATTAAACTGTAAACAAGGGAAAGATGTTGTGTGAGTAAGGATTGAGAAGGCTCTGCAGAACATTGGACTGCAGTGATATTGCACCTATATCCATTTGGGACATGTGCATTTTTAAATCAGGAGGCTCAAAACCATTCAGGCCCTATTTTCTAGCCCTGTTTTTTTTTTCTCTTTACCAAGAGGAGATGATACTCAGTGGTCACTGAATCTTCAGAAAGCTCTGTCAACAATCTCCTCCATCAAATGTCTTGTCTGACTGGGACATTTGACCACCCGAGCTGGGGTGTGATGCACTCCCACCCCATCTAATTCTTGCTGCCATTAAAATCAACCCATTTGGGGCTGGAAAAAAAACCCCACAACTGCCTGTTTTCACGATCTTGCCTTATATCACTTCCAACAGGAAAGGTTTCTTGGGTAGTGTGGCATTTGCTGAGACATTTCCCTGTCCTAATAAATCCTTGCTTTATAGATAGATGAGACAGGTTATAAGCCTGGGTCAATAAGGGAGGCTACAGAAGTACACAGAGCAGTGAGTTAAATCTTGGGTGACCTGGGTTCAGGATTCTGCACTGCTACAGATCTCTCTAATCTTGAATAAGTCACCTCTTCTCTTCTGGTTTTTTTTTTCCCTGTAACTTGGGTCTGTCAACACTCTCTTGCATCATGGGATTTCCAGAATACAAAAAACACTCCAAAAGTGTGGAGGCAGTCAATGCAGGGGTAACAAGGGTCATAGAAATACCACACTTAGATAAGCAAGGATGATTATTTTCCATCTCCTTTATCCCTGCATGATAAAAATGTTTCCAGAAGTCATTATACACAACACATGAGCGAGAAGCAGCAAGAGAGTAATTCCCTGTCCTCAGCTATTTTCTACATGTGGATGAGGTACATTTTTGGAGGAGGAGGTTGGTTATTTAATCCCTGAGCCTTTTCTTGGCACATTGGTAAATAGAGTACATTTTGCACAGGTTTGTTCATCGTGCCATCCCAGTAATA
Source organism: Nicator chloris (assembly GCA_013400495.1). Taxonomy (NCBI): domain Eukaryota; kingdom Metazoa; phylum Chordata; class Aves; order Passeriformes; family Pycnonotidae; genus Nicator; species Nicator chloris. The sequence goes on from WAAE01008424.1 coordinate 12,759, forward strand.
TTAGCAAGTAAAATGTATGAAGTTATTTGTGGTGAGTGAGAATCAAATCTCCTCTCAGGGATTACTGGCAATAGAAGAGGCAGAATGACTTTAATCCTGTCCAGCACAGAGAATTCCCAGTAGTTTCAATGTTAGTCTTTTGTTTTCCAGAAGTTTACCCTGTGGATCACAGCAAACTTGATTTGGTGGAATCTGATCCCTGACGTTTCTTCTAACACAGTCTCTCTAACAGATAGGAATCCCATTTTTTTATTTTTTTTTCCCTTATGAGTGCAAAGCAAGGGGATTTTTCCTTAAAATGAACGAGAAAACTTGAGATGTCTAAATCAGCTTTCTTTACAATGGGAAAACATTATTTATTTGTAGAAAAAATATAAGAAGCAGAACTCCTAGGCTCAATCTTTAGCAGCAAATGATCAATTTTACATTTGTATCCTTTCATGCCTCAGTTTCCCAGTGTTCAGAAAACCATAATTAATTTTTAAGTCAAGATATGCCCTATCTGTGCAATTCTACATTCCATTATGCTCGGTATAACCATTAAATTATTTTTTTTAGAGCAAATGATTTAAAACTGATAGTAAGAAATACTTTTCCTACACAGCACATAATTAACACGTGGCACTCAATGCCACAGACGTTATTGAAGCCGAGAGCCTTGGAGGATTCACAAAAGGATTAGAGATTCATATGAATAATGGGAAATTCTATTAGAGAAAATAAAAAATGCATGAAGGATGGAGGACGTCATGCTTTGGGGTTATAAAGCAGCTGCTAATTGAGGACAGAGACGTGCTGGGTGCACAGGACATCCTGGGATGGTTTTCCACAGGGTTTCTTGGGCAGGACAGCAAAGCTGGGCTGCTGAAGGGGTTGCTGGGCTGCCTGAACCTCAGTGAGGCACCTCCTGTCTAAAGGTAACAATGAAAATAAAGCCCAGAGCCAGCTATGGATGAGCCATCGTGGTCTGGTAGCCCGTGGCACAGTGGAACAGGGATTCTTGGCATTGCTCCCACCTGTTCCTGACTTTCCAGCTGTGCGGGGAGGGCTCGGGGGCACCAGGAGCTCCCAGGGCAGGATGATGCCCCAGGCACCTTGGGACAAGTTCCAGCACACCATCCCATCTTCCCCCTGTGCTGCCCCACAAAAAACCCACAACCAGAGCCCTCAAAGCTGAATCACACCTGCCTGCCCACTTGGTTTGAAGTCATTCCTGTGCAGCCTCCACCTGCCTCCTCACCCAGAGCCTTCCACTGACACCTCTGCAGAAGTCCTGGAGCCATTTAGCAAACACCTCAGGTAGCTGACCACGTTTGCAGCTCCTGAGCAAGCAATTACAGTTCACCCAACCACAGGCTTTCGTTTGATCCAGCCTCAATTAGAAGAGAAGGCACTGCCACATCTGCCCACAAGTTCAGAAGTGCCCACAATTCCACTTAGATTATTGCTGTATTTCTGCAGCCTTTGATAGACCAAGATTGATTACAAAAAATAAGAAGAAAGAGTGACCTTCCTCAGGCTTTTCCAGTGGTTTTTTCTGTTAGTATTTTATAATCACTGTTTAAGGGAGAAATTGCTCTCTGGTTATTAAGGTAAAAATTATCACCTTCTTTGACTAATAAAATCAATAAAGGCTCCTACCCTTTGAAAAGCCCAGAAACCTTCTCTCTCTTCATAATTAAACATTTCAACCTAATCTGGAGCAATAATAACCTTCAAAGTTTTATAAAATTCTGAATAATAATATCTTACAGAACACCTTTCTGCTCATCAGGTTTCACAAATTGCAGCCCAGATTTCAAAAGCATCTTTATTCATGGCTGGACTGGGATCCACATGTCAGGTTTTAAGGAGTTTTTTGTGGAGTTTCATCATCAGTGGTAAACAAATTCCTGCAGGCTGTCTGAATGTTGCATCCCTGGCTCAGTTAAAGGGCTGTAGTTTCTGGGTTTGCTGTGTAGCAGCCTGGGGCTGTAATTTGTAATTGCTGGTGCCTGCAGGAGGGCATTTGCACTCACTCAGACACCTCTGAGGGAGTCATGGAGTGGGTTGGGTGTGAAGGGAGCTCTCAGCTCCTCTAGTTCCAAACCCTGCCATGGCCAGGGACATCTTCCTCTGGACCAGATTGCTCAGAGCTCCATCCAGCCTGGACATGGGCTTTTACAGGGTTGGGGCAGCCTGTGCCAGGGCCTCACCACCCTCACAGGGAAGCATGTTTTCCTGTTATCTCATCTAGACCTGCTCTTTGTCAGTTTGAAGCCATTCCCCCTTGTCCTGTCACCCCAAGCCCTGTAAACAGTCTCTCTCCATCTTTCCTTAGGTTCTCTTCAGGTACTGGAGGACCACAATCAGGTCACCCCAGAGCCTTCTCTTCTCCAGGCTGAATAACCCAAATTCCCTCAGCCTTTCCTCACAGCAGAGCTGCTTCATCCCTCTGGTAAACTTTGTGTCCTCCTCTGGACTCTCTCCAACATGTCCATGCCCTTCCTGTGCTGGGAACCCCAGAAAGGATCAGACTGTCACAGATATTGGCCATTCATAGCTAACTTCTATTAAAAACCATATTTTTTTCAAAATGTTTTATTTTTTGTATGTGTGTTGGGGCACAGTGGGCAGAAGCACTTTTTGGTGTCCACAGCAGGGTTAGCTGTGGGTGTGGAGGGTCAGTGATGGTCAGGGAGGATGAGAGCACCAAATATCTCTTCAGCCCAGCTGGAGCATCAGTGCTCACTCACACAGTGGCAGAAGGGGGATCAAAATTCCTCATCTCACATGGAGAGAGACTGCTCCTGCCTCTCTAATTTCTCCCGTCCTTTTCTGGAGTTCCATTTATCAGGATTACTGGCTCCTCAGACAAGTTATCTCTGTCAGGCTTGAATGGCTGCTCTCCCGGGCACCGAGAGACGTCCCAGCTAATTAACTATCATCCTACATTTGATGATGATGAGTGTCCACTGAGAACCTTCCATCCCAGTGGATCTCTTGGAGCTCCACATATTAAACAAACCTGCCTGTGCCAAGCCCAGGGATTTCCTCCTCACAAATGAGTGGCAACCAGTTTGGAGCCGAGTTCAGGAGCAGGCAGAGGAGCTGTGCTCCAGTTCATGGCAAGGGGAAGGAGTGCCCTTATGGAGTGATTAACTTGTCTGGGAAAGTGATGTCTCTGCAGGGATTTTATTTCACACGTAGCTGCCACCAGGAGCCCTGTAACAGAGCAGGAAATACAGTTTAGGAATCCCCTCTCAGCACTGCCCATGTCTAGAATCCCTGCAGGTATCATAGGTGTGTCAACTGCTAATTAGGCAACCAGAACCCAAATTTCACCATTTTGATCTGATCTAACCCTTTCCTAGGCATAAACATCTCTAAACATGGGTGTTTTCTTATGAAAGAACGTCCTTTCAGTGCCTGTCCTTGAAACCCCTTAGGCATTCCCAAGGGATGACTGGGCTAATGCTGGGCTATTTTTATCCATATTTAAGCCATTTCAGTGAGGGATCTTAACCAGTGTTCTGTGGCCCTGAGTTGTGCAGTATGGACAAGTCCTCTGCCTCCTTCAGGCATCTTGGAAACACCTTTTTGGGGGCAAATCTTGCCTCTGGAGGTTCCAGGTGTTCAGTTTCATTTGGAGATGGCTTGGCTCTGGCTTTCAGCAGCACCCTCAAATTCTGTAACACACAAAATGCACATCTACGTTCAGTAGAAAAAATGAAAATCCCCAAGGCCTTTGTACCCCCTCCCTTTCTTCCTCTGTGGGTGAGGACAATGATTTGTGCACAGTACCAAGAGATGAAAGAGCAGCCCAACCACGGAGTGCTGTTGTGAGCAGGACTCAGTGGTGTGAATGTGTGCAGCCCCACTGAAGGGGATGAAACTGTGCTGATTTCTACCTGCTTTGGACTCAGGCCCTCTCATATTTATTACTGTTATCATCTGAACCTGGGCTGCAGCTCTCCCCCATGTTTACTCATCACTGACCTTATCACATCTCCTTTCATTTGCTTCCTATCTAAACAATTTACATTTCACCTCCTTGAAGCTTTTTTTTTTTTTGGATGAGACTCCTTTCATCTCTCATCATAATGTTCAATAATGACATTTCCATTTGCTTTCCTTTTCATGAGGCTTCTTTTTGAAAACAGGATCTGACCTCTTGCTTTGTATTCTCCCATCAGCCAAGAATCACGTTGTGCACAAATTTAATTGACTTATTACATCTTGACAGAATGTGGGTCCTTTAGGTTTGTGTGTGTTCTGTATATTTGTTTGTTAATTCCTGGGTCTTTGAGAAGCAGATTATGCAATTTCCAGAGCTTATTTCCCATTACTATTGAATCTTTCAATTGAACTGAATTTCATTGTGAGATGGAAAATAGAATGAACTGGAAATTCAACTGAAAACATGTCAGTATTGTTGATACATGTGTTAGTGCTATTATAGACTTTATCAGCTTATTTTCTCTTCTGGGGCTGAGTAGGGAGGGGAAACATCAAATAAACAAAAGCAAGTCGAGTTTTTTTCTTTCGCTGAAAGAAATGTCTACATTACACTGAATAAAACCTTATTTGCCCTGTTTTGATGAACATGAAACCCACCTGATCCTGCTCTTCAGTCCTCAGACACAATGGAAAACTTCTCATTTCAAGAAATGTCCAGCATCACTTTTATTTAGCAACCTCCTGCTCTGATGCCAGCTGGCCCCTCACTATTGATCCAGAGGGAATGCCATTGATTTTGCCTGCAGAGGATCTGGCCCATTATGCTAAAAAGTGACACTGGTGCTGGTGGCACCCTGTGGCTCATGCCAGCAGGGTGCTGCTGTGACACACAACAATACAGGGAAAGGACCAGCGGGTACTAAACCTATTTTCAATGTTCAGGTTGCAGAAACAAACGTTGCTTTGTTGCTGGGATCATGGCAAGGTGCAATATTTCCCGGGAAGCAGAGTGTGCTGGAGAGCTCAGTGGGCTGTAGTCCCTCTCTCCTGTGTTGTACCCCCAGAGAAGGAGATGTGTACCCACCGTGTCTCGTGTCTTTTTCTCTGATATTCCAGCAGTTCCTGCATTTTCTTTGCCTTTTTGAGCATTTCTGAGCACTAAACTGGCATTTTATAGAAGTAATGACAATGATTCCAAGATCCCATTCCTGCCTGGAAATGTGGAGTTTGGCTTATTTTCCATGTGTACATTACTTAGCACTTATCAAACACTGAATTTCATTTGTCATCACCGAATCCTTATCTCAGGAGAATTCTGTGATTCTCTGCAGTCAGGTTCAGATTTGACTATGCTCAATTATTTTGTGTCTTCCACAAACTTCGTCTTCTTTCTGTGAACCCTCTTTTCCAGCCCATTTATGAGTACATTAAATATGTTTATTCCTGGCTTTTTTGGTGATTTAACAAGAAAACTTCTCTCATCCCATGAGCTCAGAGCTGCTTTAAGAGCTTTGAGATGTTACCATGAGAGGTTTGTTTTGTTTTTTAATTTCCGAGCACTGCATTGACTAAATCATCCTTATTGATATATTCCTTAATCACTTAGAAGAGCCTGGAATGATTTGTGACAGATGACTTCACTCTACAACTGCTGTATTGACTCTTCCCAAAGAATGATGTGCTGCCCATGCGTTCACTAATTCTGTTTGGGTTAGTTTCTAATAATTTGGCCTGGTGCAGCAATCAGACCTGGTGATTTGGGCTCCAGAGAGTGTTTTTTGGTTTTTTTTAAAGGCTGGAGTTATATTTGCCAGTTTTCCTTCTGGTGTGGAGATTTCTTTCCACTGAGGTCGGGAGGTGGCTGGCACGACTCTGTGTGATGCCAGCCAAGGAAGGACCAGCGTGGGCTGGAATCTCTTTATTTTAGGCTTTGAAATCTCCCACTTGTCACAATCTTTCACTTCATCACCATTTTTAGGTCTTGGGGACAGCCCTTCCAATCCCTGTATGGAGCTTTGTCACTGAGCCAGGTAAAAGTTGCATTTATGGAGTCTGAGCACGTTGGGATCACGTGAGGCTTTTTAAGGATAAAGTTTTTTTTTTTTACCTGGAGCCTGAACAAGCAACACTTGTGCTCGAGGCTTCCTTCTGATGGGAGGAGAAGCAGAGCTGTGAGCAGCAGGAGATACAAGGGTCCTTCAAATCACAATCCTGCTTCAGTCCCTCTTCTTTCTGAATCATTTGTCCAGCAAACTCAAGAACAAAACAAATGTGGATTATCCTCCATGGAAGAGGATTTTACCTTTAGCTGGTATAAATCAGAACAACTCCAGGGAAGTTTTTTTTTTTTTTCCTGAGCTGAGGATCTGGCCACTTTCACACTATCCAGTTATATCTGTGGATCAATAAAAAAAAAATTGAAATAGTATTTTTTTTTAAGCGACACAAATCCCACAGCTCTGTCAAAAAGCTTTGTATCATTCCAGCAATCCCAGCCAGCCTTAAACTTGTGCTGTCCATCTGTCTTTAGGAGAGGTTTGTGTGTTTTTGATTGCTGGGTTTGTTTTAAGACTGGTCCCCTCAATAAAATGCCCAGGTAGATCAAGGTATGGTACAAACACAAGCCAGAGTACGGCCAGTTCAAATGGGCAGGATGATTTTCATGTCAGTAAAATCCTCACTTCTGACATTAATTGAAGAAGGATGGCACAGCAAAAGGTTAAAACTGGCCCCACTCTTGTCTGTCTTGTGCTGGTTTGGTGGCTAAATTGGGGACTGCTGCCTGCAGAGCTGTCCTGCCCCTTTCCACCAGCAGGTATTTCACTTCCAGCATTACACAAGCTTTTATTTTCTTAATATATTATATAGCCCTTAAATGAAAATCCCAAGCCCTGCAAAATTGCTTTTCCCTACAGGCCAGGATCAGCCTCACCAGTCCTCCCTACCCAGTTCTGCTTCTTTCCCAGCTGCTTTAAAGTCTCATCACTCCTGTGGGGGAAGCCTTAAATATTTCCAGTGACATTTCCTTGGCCTCTGGTGATTTAATATTATTAACCTGGTGTGTTATTAAAGTGACAGGAAGTGTCTCCCCTCTGCAGGTATATTTTCCTGAAAACTCATTTGAATTTTTATTACTTTATTCTGAGGGGCAGCTGGTGAAGCGCAGAAGGGGCAGGGGGGGCACAGGAGGGAAATGCACTTGGTTTTGGGGATGGAGCTCTCCTCTGTACTTATATTACAGGTTCTGGTATGGCTTATTCCACCAGTTTACTTCAGATTTAAGTATATTCCTTAGCTGGAGCAGTCAAACTAAAGTATTTGCAAGAAAAATGTCTCTTTCCAGAGACTGCAGCCCCTTTCAATGGCATAACTTGGGAGTAAATGGGCTTTTATGTCCATTGCAAATCCCACAAATTTTATGCTTTACCCATGTCTCAGTCCAACTCTGCTTAAGTTTCATCTTTCAGTTGTTACTGTAGGAAAAATCTAATGTACAGAGTGAAAAATCTATCAACTTAGGGCAGTGGAGAAATAAAGCCAGACTTTTAGCCAGCATAAATCAGTGGCACTAAAATCATTGGAATGGAGCTGTCTGAGTTCCATCTTCCTGCACACAGAGTCTACAGGGCTTGGTTTGCACAAATATGAGGGGGGAACTGATTTCAACCACTCAAAAAAGAAGAACTATCTCTGTGGGCCTGATATTTCTGGGTCTGAGAGATTTGAGCCTGCTAGCAGCTACTAACTTTTTCCCAAGGAAAAGTTTCTCAAGAAAAATTCTTCTCAAAACAATCTTAGCAAACAACTCTCCTTTCTCAAAACAATCTTTCTCCAGGTGGTGTTTTGCTTTTCTAGTTCTCAAAACATTTGAGCTGTTTCTCTGGTTTAACCAATGGGATTGGAGAGGTGGCCTTCCTATTCACCAACCATGTTAAGTCTCTCTTGGAACACCTTATAAAAAGTGGTAAAAATTAGACAAAAAAGTCTTTTTTTTCTATGCTCTTTACCTTCTAAAATATTTAGAGTCTCTCATCCTTTTTTCGTGTCCTACAACAACATATCTCCACAGTGAGATCCCTGTTTAACAGAGGTCCATAAATTTTCAAGAATGTTTTGAAATCTGTCAGTTATGAAGTGCTCTTTTTGGTTCTAGAAGTGAAGAAAAGATGAGATCCTTTTCTAGCCACTCATCCAGAAAAGCCAGGTTATTAGATCTCCATCAGCTGCTAACACTGTTAGAACTTAATTTTGTCATATTTTTGTCCTGCCCTGTCCAATCTGTCATGGATAATTTTTAAGGAAATCTGTGCAAATTCCAACATCTCCAAATGGTTCGTGAGAGAGCCCCTTTGTGCTGTTCTCCAAAAAGGTATTTGGTTCAGTTCTTTGCTCCAAGCCCATCTCTTTGCTTTGTTCACTAGATGATGTCACTCTGAAAGGTTATTTGAAGATATTTCCTTTGTCTCTGGCTTATCAGCTCCTTTCCATCTGCCTATCTCAGCAGCAGCACATTGGTATTTTAGACAGTTCACTAAAAACTTTGCAAGGTGAGAAACAATATCCAGTCCTGCCAGGGCTTCCTTCTTAACCAAGGCATTCATGACTTTTCTGTCAGGCTATAAAACTGGTTTGTAACAAAACCCTTCCATTCAGGTTTAGTTTTACCTTTTCCCTCTATATAATCTTCAAAATCACTTTAGAAAAATACTGTATCAAAAGCTGATATTAAACTCTGGAGTGCCTGGCAAATGATTCAAAGCAATGGCTCACACTGGGGTAAACCCAGAGATTTCTTTTGTAAAGTTCCATCTACATAATCTCTTAGAGGTAGATCTTTAGAGCTTACTATTTACTTTAGTCTGGAGACATTTTCTTGCTTTTATGCCTTATCTACTTGGTGTCCACCAGTCCTTTTAGATAGGAATGTGGCAGTTTTCCTGCTCTTTCATCTTTTTCTCTTGCTCAGAAGTTGTCTTTGCTGTCACCCACCCCAAGCACAGGCAAACCACGAGCAGCCCATCTGTTCTGTGGCTGATGGCTGGAGCAAAGGCTGGGATGCAGCCTGGGAGGGAAGGAAAACTGTGCTGGGAAAGGCAGGATGGGCAAGGCTTGCTTCCACCTGAGAGTAGGTTTGGATTAGAGATTAAGAAGAAATCCTTCCCTAGGATGGTGGTGAGGCCCTGGCACAGGATGCCCAGAGCAGCTGTGGCTGCCCCTGGATCCCTGGCAGTGCCCAAGGCCAGGCTGGGCATGGGGGCTGGGAGCAGCCTGGGACAGTGGGAGCTGTCCCTGCCATGGCAGGGGTGGGATGGGATGGGATGAGATGGGATGGGATTGAAGGCCCCTTCCAACTCAGGTCATTGCATGATGCCTGTGGGATCACAGAAGAGTGGGATGGTCTGCTGAAGTCTCTCTGCTATCGTGTCACTGGATTGCTGAGATCTCCTTTACCTGGGTGCTGTAACCCTCTGGCTGTGAAAGGATGCCTGGCAGAAGTCGCCTTCTGGGAGCTGTGTCATCCTCCCTGCCTGTCCTCTCTCTCTCTCAGGGACTGAGTTGCTCCTATGCCAGGCCTCCACGGGAAGCCAGGGCTCCAGCAGCATTACAGACACTTGCTCTCTGTGGCCCACAGCAAATCGTTCTCTCTAATTCATGGGATATCCAGCAGTGAAGCAAACACCGTGTGGAGCCCCATGGAGCAGCTGCAGCTGAACATCTGCATGGTTTTCCATGCAACAAGCACAGGTTTTACAAACCTCACAACCCCAAATTCCTCTGGCAGAGCTCTGCTCACAAACAAGTCGTGTCAGGGGGTCAGGGAGGGAACAGCACAAGGGTGTGTTGTGGAAGTATGGTGTGATATTTTCCACAGCATTTATGTAGCAGGCGTTGCTGCTCTCTGGATCCACATGGACAAGTTTTACCACCTATCTCAGTTATAAGGAGCTAAAACATAAAGCCCCCCTACCCTTCCATCTGAAATAAGGTTTTTATCCCCCATAAAAAGCCATGGTGGTGTCTCTGCCTCCTGCACCAGTTCCTCCTGACTCATGCACAAACCTCCATGAGACTGCAGGACATTATCATTCATTATTTCTGGCCCAAGACTTCTCAGTCCTCACCACCTCATAGCATGACTTGGTCCACAGCTCTCCAGAAAAGAGACAGAAGAGGGAGTGTTTAAAATTTATTCTTTTGCTTTGTTTGTGTTTAAGGAGATGTTACGAAGTGCTTTGTCATCTTTTTTTTTTTCCCAATTTGATTTAAATTCCTTTCCTAGTGAAAACCCTGACATTAAAACAGAGATCCATTTCTATAAGAGTAAGTAACATCCATTCGGTGTTTACATCTTTAAAAATATTCTATATTTAAATGAATGCTTTGTGATGCACTGAAAAAAAAAAAAAAAGCAGTTGGCAGGAAATTCTCATTTATTTTTGATGCTGAGACCCTAAAAAGCCAGACTTTGAAAGGAACAAAGGACTGAGTGGAAGTAAAATGATATGTGTCCTTTCTGAATCAGTGTGATGCAAACATCAAGAAATCCCACAGCCAGTTCCAAGCAGACCTGTGCTGCTCTGTGCCATGTGCTCTCCAGGAAGCAGTTTTGCTTGGATTATATTTTCTTGTATTTCCTGGCTGTGAATGTGGGTGGCTGTGAGCCTGAGCTGGTGGCCCACAGGCCCTTTTTATCCTCTGTGATTTTCCTCAGAACAGCAGTTCTGTGAGAGGGAACCACCCTTGGGGACTGGGGTAGACCCTCTGGAGACCCCCCAGACCTGGGAGCCCTCACAGACCTGGGTGAGGGATAATTTTCCTACTGGGTATCCCTGAGTTACCCTTTGGGTGAAGAGCTGTGACCTCCTGTGTGCCCTGGGTGGGTGCAGCCTGGGGACACTGCTCTTGTTCCTGCAGCAACCCCATCCCCAACATGTTCAGCAGACCTGTAACTCTTCCCTGTCACTGGCTGTCACCGTGGCCACCCCGCTGTTCGTGAGCTCAGGTCATTGCTTTGGCTGTGAATTAGTTTGAGTTTATCCGTGAGAAGTTGTTCCCCTGTACCTCAGTGACAGTGTCTGCAGAGCAATCCTTTCCCTGCCACGCAAAGGGAATTACTTCTCACCCCATCTCTTGCTCAGATACACAAATAACCTGCACACAAATCAGGCACAGGGACTGTGCATCCCCTTCCTGCTGATTTTCCTTCCACAGGCACACGGCAAATGCAGGATTCCCACCTGGTTGTGGCTCTCCCACACCTCATTCCCAGCCCCGACCACAGACAAGCTGTTCCCACCCTCACCACTCCATCCTGGACACACTTAGCCTGCTAACCCTTCATCCAGCAGGGGTGCTCACACACCCGGGTGCTGATTGCCTCCACCAGCCCAGAAAACCTCCCCTACCCTGATTTCTCCCAGGTGCAGCCTCCCCAAGCACAGCAGTGCCACTGACTGCTTCAAACACAGCACCTGCAACCCCCCAACCGCACTCTCCTGCCTCTCCTGCTTCACTCCACCTGCTCCTTCAGCCTCCCAGCCATCCCTGTGGCCCGTGGAAGGGGTTTTGGTGTCCAAGGGGTGCTCCAGTCCCTTTCCAACCCCGCTGGTGTTACATAAGGCTGGGTGCTGTGAGCAGGAGCCATCCCCGAGCACATAATGGATGCTGCATTTGCCTACGCTCACTCTGCTTCCAGTCTCTACATCAGTGCTTTGTAAAGCCCTTTGGGATACTGGGAATGTGAAAGACTCTATAAAAAACCCAAAGCCTATTCTATTCTAGAACAGTGCTTTTAAGTCCTTTTATCACAGAATGAGGCAAGGGTTGAATTGAGCCCAGAAATAGCAATTCAAAGTTTTCGTGAAGGACTAGAACAGTGTATGTTTGGTGTCTTTTAACATAATCTGAGAACACTAAGTGCACTAAAAGCATTCCACTTATTTGTGGGTGGGGATCTGGAAAGGAGGGGGAGAAATATACCCACTTGTTTTTGCTTTGGGAGTGCATTTATTACAGAACCTGACAGAGATCTACCAGGAGGGCAAAAGGGAGGGGTAGAAAACCAGCCTCAGAAAGGACTCTGTATGGATTGTAGAAGATAGTGGCCTGCTTTGGCTGTTTGAGTGTGCAGAACTATTTGGGATGTGATCTGGAAGAACATGAGGGAGAAGGCTTTGAGTTATAATAACCTATACCAAAGTTATAAGGTTCTGAGTTAAACGCAGTCATGGGCAGGATTGGCAAAGACGTGGCAGGTGCCAGGGGTTTAACCAGGGCATGGGGATCCGAGGGCAGGCTACTGGAGAGATGGCACTGGAAGAACAGGAGCAGGCATCAGCCAATTCAGAATTCAGGCAGTTGTGTCCAGCAGCACTCAGGACATTGCAGTGGGATCCAGGAAAAAGAGCAAAAGGGGATCTGGGCTGTCAGGATTTTGTGTCCAAGCCCATTTCACATCCCCTCACTTGTCATCCCGGGTCAGCTCTGAATGTGGACACCACAGCAGCCCCCACCATGGCTGAATATTTTATTCAATGGACGTGTCAGACAAATCCAACACAGTCTGGGAGTACCTAGCAGTACCCTCTCATGCCACTGCCTCAAACTTTGCTGCAGTGACACATTTTCACAAGAGTGAGTGTACGCAGATATCAATTTAGGAGTCTCTGCTAGAGGTATTTCATAGTACCCACTGCAAATATGTGTACCCATGGAAGTTTCCCAAGGAGAAAATGGTTGTGGTAAAGCCCCATTAGATAGTTCTTGCTGAACACACCAAGCTGAGTCTGTTTTTAATCTGTTTAGTCCATTTGCTATTAGTGTAGCTCTAACTTTTAGAATCAAATCATTTTATGATACTGAGTCAGAGAGGCTTTGCTGAAGCCGAGCCATCAATGTGATTATCAGTTCAACTTGGAATCTCCCCAAATAATTAAATCAGGCTTATTTGATAAAACCTATTTTCCATAAAATCATGTTGACAGTCATTAATTCTACTCCTATCCCTTAATTCTTTATTAATTGGTTCCTCTATTAGCTCTTCCATTATTTTCACTGCATTTATGTCAGGACAAATTAGCAATCCAAAGTAACTTGTAATCCCATACAGTGAGTTTTATTTTTAATGTCACACTGTTATCAGAGCATCCTGTTACCTGTAACTCTCGTATTATTTATGACTTTTATTTGTATTTATGGGTTAGATATCTTCCAAACTGACTCTTGATTTTGATTTAAAGTACCCAGGCTGGTCTATAATAGTTGTTGTTCATCTACTGATGAACTTAAGTGATCTCTTCACCTTCCTTGCCCTCAGCAGTTTTCAGTTCAAAGGTTGTGTCCCAGAAAAATCAGCTTCTCAGCTGGTTGTTTGCCAGAGTCTTTCAGCTGGTTTATCCTCTCTCTGTGGAGATATCCATGCCTTGTAAGCCTGGTCTTCTCTTCCTTCTCCTTTTTGCATTCTGCACTTCCTTAAAAGACCTTCTTTTCCAGTTAGTTCACATTTTTGTTTTTAGAACTTCTCTTTATCAGCCTTGGTTATCAGCCCGTGGCCAGGGGGCAGGGCTGTCACCATCCACAGCCCTGTTTCACATTCCTGGAGACCTGGCTGGGGTAGGGAGGAGCACCAGCTCCTGTATTTCCAGGACTGAATTTGGCACTTGTGCATTCTTCCCTCTGGAAGAGGTCCTACCCCTGCAGTCAGAGAAGATGCTCCTACACAGAGCTGCTTGAGAGTAAATTCTATCTTTTTGAAAGAACTTTGAGGCCTCTTATCTTCCAGATCCCAACTGTGATAGACACAACTACTCCTGTGCCTCACTTCCTCCTCACGCTCTGTGCACATCAGCTGCCTTGACTTATTTCTAAACCTAGACACAAAAACACTCTGAAACCTGCTCAGGTCCTCTTGCTTTTCCAAAAATCATCAGCTTTTTTTCTGCTAGAGATGTTATTTTTTTCTCAGAGATAAAAGAGTAGGGGTAATAGTTCTCCCCTCCCACAGCAAACAACCTCTTGGGAAATTCTGGGATTCCAGAGGACTACACCAGCTTGTAAGTCCTGTGAGGAGTAGCTAGGGAAGCTGGAGTTGTTTAGCCTGGAGAAAAGGAGGCTCAGGGGAGACTTTGTCACTCTCTGTAATTCCCTGACAGGACAGTGGAGTCAGGTGAGGCTTGGTCTCTTCCTCCTAACAACAACCGACAGGACATTGAGGACTTTGTCCCAGGTTGTGCCAGGGGAGGTTCAGGTTGGACACCAGGAGGAATTTCCTCACTGAAAGGGTGCTCAGGCCTTGGCAGGGGCTGCCCAGGAGGGTTTGGAGTCCCCACCCCTGGAGGTGCCCAAGGAATGCCTGGGCTTGGCACTCAGGGCTCTGGGCTGGGGACAAGGTGGGCTTCAGGCAAAGGTTGGACTCAGGGGTTTTGGAGCCTTTTCAAAACTTGGTGATTCTGTGATTCATACTTCAAATTACAAATCAACCCAAAGCTCACTTCAGGCATCCTCTGAAATCTTTCCTCAGAGCCACCTCTTTATGCTGCAGTTTACAAACTGATACTGAATAGAATTCCCTTTTTTCCGTTGTTATTAAGAGTTTGTCATCTCTGCTTTACCATCCCTGGCTGATGTATATTGGAAAAAGTTGATACTTTTGTTAGGGTTTGCTTTATCCATTACATGCTTTAAAAAACATCTTTATTTTCTTTGGCTCTGCCAAAGATGGATTTTCCCCTGATATATTTTGTCTATATTAAAACATGTTATGTTTAAAAGGGCCAATAGGCAGTTAATTTCAGATGTGGATTCCTGCTTTCATATAACAGTAATCATCATCATCATAAAAATATGGGGAAATAGCACTTACATATTTTTATTTCCCTTGTCACTGCAGGTCTCTGTACAATATTGTTCAATACTATTATCTTGGTTAATTTTTAATGTAACAAGTACTGGAGTTTCTACTGTTTCTCCACAGTGATATGTCCAGAATCTAACAATATTCCTTTTCCATTTTTCTCCCCTAATCCTGACCTTACGTTTTTACTCCAGTGAAGTTTTGCCACATCTACACTGTTGTAGTTGAGGTCACAACTTGGCCCTTTGACATCAATGGAATTATAGTGGAGATTAATCTATTCCACTTAGAGCATAAAATCTTTCCTTGTAAATCAATCCCTCCAGTCCCTAAATCATCTCTCAAGATGTTCTTTGAGTTCCCTCCAAGTTGTCAATACATTGTTGATGCTGAGATACTCAGAACTGACTGAATGTTTGTCTCATTGAGCCCAGAGGGAGAAAAAAAAAATTACCTCACTTGACAAGAATTTATACATATCCTAAATAACCCTGTTCTCCTGTTATTTGCTGCCATATTAACCTGATGTACTAATGTGTGATTTATTCTTATCCTCTGAATAATTCACTTCCTGAATAGCTGCAGTTCAGGTGGTTTGTATTGGTTCATGTTGTTGTGCAGCTCAGATGTTGCTGCCTCTCCTGATTCCAGGCTGACCAGCTGCTTTACTATTTTTGCACTTGGGCTTTTTGCTGATTTTTCACCTTAGACAAATAACCTTCCCTTTTTTGTTTCACCTCCAAAATGAAGCTAATTATGTGGCCAGGCTGCACTTTCCAATTATGGCTTAGAATGTTTGCATTTTTGAGAGATGTTTGGGCCTCCCCATGGGCAGTATTATGACTCGAGTTACTTCCCAGTGCTCTCAGAGCCAATCCAAAGTTTATTTAAGTATATAATGACAGTTTAATTGATCTGGTCTTTCAGTGCCTCTGTCACCGTGTTCCTCTCCCCTTGTGGGCACATGAGACATTGGTTGGGACAGTTAATTTTCTTTTTAGTAGCTGGGCCAATGCTGCATTTTGGACACAATATGAGAAGAATATTGGTAACAAACTGATGGCTTGGTTGTTGTTGATTCCCTAAATCCAGGACTTTTCAGTATTTCATGCTCTTCCAAAGAGGAGGTGCACAAGAAGTTGGGAGGGAGAATGGCCAGGACAGCTGACCCAAACTATGCAAAGGGACATTCCACCCCACAGAGCTTCTTGTCCAGTAGAGAAACTGAGGGGGTTTGGCTGCAAGGGGCTGATACTGCTCAGGAGTGGGGTGGGCATTGGGCAGGGGGTGCTGAGCACTTGTGTTGGGCAGCATTTGTTTTTTCTTGGCTTTTAATCCTCTCCTCCTCTTTTTCATTATTATTAGTAGTAGTAGTAGTATTAGTACTTTTATAATATTTTACTTTGTTTCAGTTATAAAGCTGTCCTTATCTTAACCCAAGAGTTATAATTTTTCTCCAATTCTCCCAGTCCCACTCTGGTAGGAGAGGATGGAGTGAGCAGCTCTGTGGTTCTTTGTTGCCAGCTGGGGTTAAATCAGGACAAGGGCCAAATCCTTGTGGTGTAAATCAGCACCCATCTTTTAACACTGGCTGAGGAACCATGTGGCTCAATTACTCATTGGCTGCAAGCCCGGTTTAAAGGGTGAGATTATTTATTTTCTTTTTCTTTTTCTATCATTTTAACATTTCCATGATTTTTCCATGTTTTCCATCCTACTTGAGAGCTTTGCTCGGATGAGCCCAGCCCCAGACTGTCTCTCCTTGGCT
Organism: Nicator chloris; assembly: GCA_013400495.1. Taxonomy (NCBI): domain Eukaryota; kingdom Metazoa; phylum Chordata; class Aves; order Passeriformes; family Pycnonotidae; genus Nicator; species Nicator chloris. The sequence continues at coordinate 29,318 of WAAE01008424.1, forward strand.
GGCTAAGTCAGACAGTTTTATTTCTGCTGCTCGTGGTCTTTTTTTAAGCTGAGTGCCAGAAAGCACTGAGGTGAGCAGGGTGAACGAGCTGGGAAGAGGGAGTGGTGAAATAGAGGAAAATTCTGGGACTTCTCTTTGAAAGAGCAGTGATGAAGGTTAAGCTGGAGCCAGCTGGCCCTGCTGGCTGGCCCTGCTGATAGACAGAACCTTTATCAGGTGTCAGCAAAGACATGTGACATTTATCAGTGTGCAGAGCCGTTTGCTGCTGCACTGACAGAGTTATTCAGCACACGCCATCTCCGCTGCACCAGTTCCCTTCATGACACCAGCTCTCCCTGAGACCAGGACAGCTCTTCCTCCTCCTCCTTGTCTCTGCTTCTCCCTCAGCTTCCTTGTGATACCTTTCCCTCCATACATTTTCTTTCCTTTTTTTTCCCCTCCTTTTTCCTTTGCCATTCCCTGTCATTCCATCCATTTTCTTTTCGTGCCTGCTTTTTCTGCTCCTCTCCAGCACTTCAGCCTTTCCTCTGCTTTTCCTCCCTTTTTCTCTCTGCCCAAACAGCCCAGGAGAGCCCCACCAAACCCCACATCCTCAGTCGTGGTGTGACTGCTAAAGGACAACTTCCAGCCTTGCCTTATAAACTACTTCAGATCACTTCAGGTCACAGGGAGTGATCAGCTGCTGCCGGTAAAATTCCTGCTAAAAGGCTGGAATTGTTTCATCAACAGAGTAAAGACCTTTTCCAGGTACATCAGGGCTGGGAGCGGAGCGTGCGGACGCAGCGCTGGCTGCACCGAGCTGCTCGGTGGGAACAAAAGAGATGTGAGGCCCTGCAATTAAGTGATTATGCAAATCTGAGCAGGGATTTCGTTTTAAAGTCTCTTCCAGCACGAACATGATGTGATTGCAGGAGACGTGTGAGCCAGCCCCATGACCAAGGAGCAGGGCAGGCTGCCCCGGGGAACGCACACCTGGGAATAAGGGAGCCAGTCACTGGATGTCACCATTGAGCTGCAGAAATGTGGCTTCGAGTTCATTATTCATCTGCTTTTAAAAGCACTGGGTTTTTAAGGAAAGCCTCTGTCGCTGGCAGCCCTTGGGTGAGTCAGCACCTTGCAGGGCACCGGACCTTCTGTGGGACTCGGCGCTGGTGTCCTATCCCTGAGTAGGTGGAGTCCAAAATCGCATCCTGGAAGGGAACAGAGGGACCAGGCACCACTCTGAATTTTGGGAGCTGAGTTTGGAGGTGGTTGGGTGAATTTCCTGAGAACACAATGACTCAGAGCCCGGCAAAACTGTTCCCATCTCTGCAGCATTTACACAATGGAAGGTGGAGGCTCCACTGATGGAATTCTCATGGAAATCGTATCCTGGTGAGACCCCACCTGCAGAGCTGCATCCAGCTCTGGGGTCCCCAGCACAGGAAGGACATGGAGCTGCTGGAGTGGGTCCAGAGGAGGTCACCAAGCTGATCAGAAGGATGAACAGCTCTGTTGTGAGGAAAGGCTGGGAGAGCTGGGAATGTTCAGTCTGGAGAAGAGAAGGCTCCAGGGTGACCTCATTGTGACCTGCCAGTTCTTTAAGAGGTTACAAGAAAGATGGAGAGAGACTCTTTACAAGGGCCTGGAATGACAGGACGAGGGGGAATGGCTTCAAACTGACAGAGAGGAGGTTTAGATCAGAGATTTAGAAGAAATTCTTCCCTGTGAGGGTGGGGAGGCCCTGGCACAGGGTGCCCAGAGAAGCTGTGGCTGCCCCTGAAAATGTCCCAGGACAGGTTGGATGAGGCTTGGAGCAACCTGAGACAGTGGGAGGTGTCCCTGCCCACTGCAGAAGGGTTGGATCTGGATGATTTTTAAGGTTCTTTGCAACTCAAACTCTTCTAGGATTCTATGATATTAGTATTGCACAAAGTCCCTCGAGCTTCACAAAAGAGCTGAGACCAGAATTACCCAATTGGACACTCAGAAACCACCAGCACCAGAAGGATTTGGTGACCTAATGCATAACTACTGTCCTGAGAATGAGAGCTCCAAACAGAAGGAAAACCAAATAATTTTCACTTAACTGGAAATGTTCAGTTGTTTCGAGTCTCTTAGGCTGTTATGTAGGAAATTATCTCTGATGATCCAATTAGTAGAATGGAATAGGGATCTGCATGGGACTGAGAATGTACTCAGAGCATAGATTAAAAGAAAATTGTGTATATCTATCTAAAAAAAAAAAAAATTAAAAAAAGAGGTGGGTGGAGGTGAAAAAAATCCAAATAAAAGAGAGATTCTTTCTCAGATTCTCCCCCAAGAAATCTCAGAATCTCCTGAGTTGAAAGGGACCCAAAAGGATCACTGAGTCCAGCTCCTGGCCCTGCACAGGTCCCCCCAACAATCCCACCATGAAAGACCATCCAAGGACTGATTGGATCATCCACAAAAACCAAAAATCCAGCAAGACTTCATCGCTGAACCCACTCGGCAAGTGTTTGGTGAGCCTTAGGATAAATAACTCACTTGTTACACACAAGTCTGGACACACACTTAGGTCAAACATTCTGACGTGAAACTGCAGTGGGACTGAGCTAACTAGCTGTGATTTTTGTGGGGTTTTGGTCATTCTGTGTGAGCACGAGGCTGTGCTGCTTGCAGAAAATCCTTTCCATTGCAGGAGAAGGCAGGGAGAGCAGGGTGCAGGAGAGCAGAGTGCTCACAGCAAAGGGGAGGAGGAAGAGAAGGGCCAGGGAGCACTAATTTAGCACAAAAATCAAGGTGTTGAGAACCCGATTAATTGAGGTACCAAGAGAGCTGGAGGAATAGAAAATCTTTAATTGCCTGTTCACCAATGTGAAGATTCTGGGTAGGAAAGGAGGAATAGGAATTCCTCACATATGAGCACAAATTCGACCTACTTTGGTGCTACTGAAGCCTGATGGGAAGATTTGCATGAGTGGAATGTTAAAAGCACTGGTTATGATGTCTTTAGCAAGCAAAACCAGGCAAATAAAAGTAGGAGGACAATATTGTTATATCAAAAATGGCATTTCATGTTTCTGAGTCCCTGAGAACTCAGAAGCAAGTGATCTGAATTAATATTCTCACAAATAAAAATCAAATTAGATCCTTTCTGCTACCCACTGCAGCCCAGAGAGAAACTTGATTTCTTGTCTCGCTCTTTACACACCTGTCTACTATAGGTAGGAACGAAAATACTTTCATCTGCATTGAGTGAAGGAGACCTCACACTGCTGGAACTAAAATATGCTGGATTTTTTTTTTTTTCAAAAAAGAAGATGAAATTTTTCCAAAATGTTGGATAAAAGGATAGTGCTAGACCTCATCATCTTGACAGATAAAGAGAATTCAGTCCCAGAACTGACAGTCAGAGAGCTGTTTGGATGCAAGTGGCACAGACTTTAACTCCTGCCACATGCAAATGGATAATGTCCAAACCACATGGACACCCTCATACCCAGCGCTCATCTCACAAAGATGAAATCTAGTATGAACCCAGCTGTCTGAGTAAAAGGATTCAAAGGGAATAAAAAGTAAATAGCTGGGAACTCTCTGATTATTTTCTATGCTTCAAAAATACCGTTAGCATCAGCAAGGGAAAAAGAATTTTTAAAAGCCAAATCAAACAAAAGACATAGTTGAAGAAGGGCTGGCCTGATGTTTGGAGGACAGTTGAGAATGTAAAATGTGACCTAGAAAACGAGTGCAGGTACCAGATTCCAGCCTCTGTGCTCAGGTTTGCTCAAGGTGTGAGTGCAGAAAGCGCAGATCCCTCTCAGAGAGCAGTAGTCCTGCACAGTTTGTGAGAGCCCAGCCTCAATACCTCCAGAACAGTGACTAAAGTGTGTCTGCACGAGCCCTCAGTCATTTAGCTGCTCACTGACATTGAAATTCAACTTTGCATCCCCTGCCAGCCCAAGAGCAATGCACCATCTGGTGCCCACAGCCGCCCTGCCGAAGGGACACCAGTAACTCACAGCTCGGCTCGTGCCAGCCCAGGAGTGAACTTGGGATTGAACGGGGAGGGCAAGGCCAGCAAACACAAACAGGGCCTCAAACACACAAGGAATTCCTAACAAGTGGCAACAGGCTGAGACAGAAACCTTTTGTGCTCTCAGAAATGACCTTTCTGTAGCTTCTGGTTTCCTCCAGCCTGGCTCCTCACTTACACCACTTCAGTGGGGACTTAGGAGCCTGAGCACATCGAATGTCTGGGCCCAAATCTCTCCTCTTCCCCATAGGATTGGCAAGGGTTCAGTGGAGACTGCATAGCTGAGAACAGAAATAGCATATAATGGTATTTTTCTGCCTGTGCTTTAAAACACCCTTGGCTTTAATTAGGATAGCAGCTGTGCTAGAAATGTTAGCTAGACTTCGTGATAGGGAAAATTGGAGGGGGACTTTTGTCTCTTACCATCTCTGTCTTTTTTTTGTGGTTTTTTTTTTTTTTTTAATGGGTTGATCTGAAATACAGTTCTCAGAGTTCTTGTGTACACTAACATGTCTCTAAAAAGAATCTGCCATCCATCTTCTCTGTGCCAGGTTGATGGATTGGGAACCTCTGAGCAATATCTCTTGGATGAATGAGCCATCTTTGCACCTCCATGGGGAAAAGAGACATCACTGTGTGGAGCACAATGGATTGATACTTTTTTGGGGGGGGTTGGTTGTTTTTTTTTTTGCCAGCAACAGAATTGAGATGTTTTCCAGAATTTTCAGATTTTGCATAACTACAGAATGGGGATGATACTCAATGAAGAAACAGACAATTAAAAAAAAATTAGGACTACATCCTCTGCCAAAACACATCTCTAGACATCCATGAGAATCTTGTGATGAGCAAGACAGAACTCTTTGCCTTTAGTGTGCATCCCTTTCATTTCAGAGCTGTCCCATTCCAAGCTGTGGGTGAGGAAGGGCATCACTGGGTCCTGCTGAAGCTCATGAAATGAAAGCCCCTCTCCCAAGCACTGTTTAAATGTTCTGCCTGAGTTGTGCAACCAGAATTTTCACAGTGGTAACTTGGCCTGAGCCCAAATTTGAATGTGGATTATTCAGCTCTGCTGCTCCTATCTGCAGGTCCATGCTCCAGCAGTCACAAGAGCTATTTAAAATAAGGACACAGATGCCTAAAACTCTCAAACTCCAAGATGCAGAACTGTGAGTCTGTGTTTGCAAAACGGGTTCTGCTTAGGGGGAGATTTACAACACTGAAGTCCAGACAACTTGTCTTTGAGGTGCTCCTTGAGAGCTCAGAAAAAGAGAGGTTTGTGCAAGGGGAGCTTCAGATCTGCTCTGGAAAGGTCTCCTGGGCAAGGTTTTG